>CAIGRO010236237.1:0-16954 GCA_903798355.1 Fraxinus baroniana | reverse complement strand
CCTCCCCCCCCCCCCCCCCTCTCTCCCCTTTCTCTCCTTCTCTCCCATTTTCTCGGGGAGGCTTGTTGTGAGTTTAAGCTTCTCAATTCTTCTGAACTGTGTAATTTGTCACATTTTTCATCTGCTGCAGGCTGGATTGCTTAGTGCATATGTCATAAAGAAGCTCTACTTCGGAAGGTTTGTGAGGATATCCATGCATGTAATTTTGATCTCAGCCTCAATTAAGTTGAAGTTGATATTGTTATTTTCTTTTCTCATCAAATTTAAGTTTGTACAACAGTACTAGAGTTCAAAAAAGTTCTTAGGTCTTGTGATCTTTCAACAAAATTGTCAAGTTTTTGTGCACCAGATATGTGGATTTTTATTTTCGATAGAATATGTTCAAGTCAGATATGGGTTTTTAGGCCAACTTATCTGAACCTGAATGGGGTCAGATATGTGCATATTCATATAACCACTCTACCACATAATGAATTTAAAAATTGCAGGAGGTTTTCGTTAATGTTTTGATTGATTGACCTGATATGTTAAGAGAAACCATTTGTTAAGGTAAAGGCTGATTCTGCACCAGTATTGTTCTCTAATTTCTATGACTTATTTTTTGATAAACTACAGGCATTCCACAGATCGCGAGGTTGCCATTATGATGCTTTTGGCATATCTTTCATACATGCTATCCGAAGTAAGTATTCTAGACAACTTTTAAGGAGCTTATAGAACTTGGCATTCTTCTTTGACAACTTGCAAGAAGCTTTTACCAAGTGTAACAAATGAACCTTTTCTTTCTGCCTGATACGTTGTGCAGTTATTTAATTTAAGTGCTATCCTCACTGTGTTCTTCTGCGGGATTGTGATGTCACACTACACCTGGCATAATGTCACCGAGAAGTCAAGAATCACGACCAAGTATGGCGTTACCTTATCTTAACGTAAAACTTTTAGAATACGATGTTGCTTATGACACTTCCCAAACCCCCAAGTTACATACTAATTGACGTTTCTTATTGATTTGTATCTTCTACTATCTGCAGGCACACCTTTGCCACATTGTCATTTGTTGCTGAAATATTCATATTTCTTTATGTTGGCATGGATGCTCTGGACATTGAGAAGTGGCATTTCGTAAGTAGCAGGTATGCTCCTCCTTCTAGAGGCTCTGCTGTGCTTTGCTTATAGATTCTAATTGCAAATAAATTGTTCTATAAATAAAGGGTCTCTACTTTTCTTTGGATGTAGTGAAATTGGCCCAATACAAGAAGGGATTTTGAGTACTATTTGGTTAGAATTATTAACTATTTTGTTTATTGTCAGCCCGCAGACGTCAATTTCTGTTAGTGGAGTTCTATTGGGATTGGTTTTGGTTGGACGAGCAGCCTTCGTTTTTCCTCTATCGTTCTTGTCTAACTTGACCAAGAAGTCTCCACATGAGAAAATCGACTTTAAGAAGCAAGTACGAGCTCAAAAATTATCATTTCAATTGTACAACACCCTTCATTTGTTCGGGCTATCTAACAATGCTCCCATTTGTGATTGGCAGATTACAATATGGTGGGCTGGTCTTATGCGAGGCGCTGTTTCGATGGCGCTTGCTTATAAACAGGTAAGGTATTAGCTACGACTATTTCAATGAAATAGGATGGTTTTCGCCATCTTTATCAGCGCTGAAAGTGCATTCACAATATTTTGAGCAGTATGGAATTTATCGACACTTATGTCGCCTAAAACTGGAAGTACGAAAATGAATAAAGAAAATATACATGGGTGTTGACCGACACTTGAACAAATATTTGAAGTGTAAAAAGAATCAGATCGAACTTTCTGTTTTGGTTCTATCTCAACTATTTGGTCCTTTTTATAGAATTTTTATTGGTACTCAGTTTGGTTTGATCCAGTTCATTTCTCATTTGAACAGAGCCGTTGCTTTTGAATTGTTTATTAAAAATATCTGCTACTGAAAATAATTTTAACCATCAAGGATTTGTATTAAATAGCAATGAAGTAAATAATAACAAATCATTAATTAATCCTAATTATCAAAATATTATGTTCAAGCCCTTTTACCCTTCTTCAAGATTCACGAACAAATCTATGACCTTTGCATGGCTTGATATTACTGTTCTTGTGGCGTGTTGCGGCAAAGAATAAAGGGATGATTAGTTTGTATTGCATAATGTAGGAATCATCGAGCTAATTTTGAAATTCATTCATGCAGTTTACAAGTTTGGGACACACCAATCTACGTGAGAATGCTATCATGATTACCAGTACCATAACAGTTGTTCTTTTTAGCACTGTGGTAAGACATCTCAAGCTTCTAAAAACTGCTTGGTAGGATATGCAATTGGGTCTGCATGTGGGAAGAGTTAAGTCTCTTAAGAAAAGGAAAGGAAGAAAATCAGCATTAAAATAGTGGGACTTTCTAATTTCTATTTGTAAAATTTCACATATTGTAATCCAAAATGTTTCAACTACCTCGTCTAAGGCATGATGCACAATTTTAAAATTGGTAGCGCCAAGACTTGATGACCTTTGCATGCTCAATAATCTAATTAAAGGAATTTAGCCCCGTTTGGTTTTGATAAAAAAAATAGATTTTTAATGGATTTTGATAAAAATTGATGAAATATGTGGTTGACAAATTGATAAAAGTTGTGAATTCCAGAAAATGTGTGGTTGAAATGAGTTCATTGAAAAAATAGTTTTAAGAAATGGGGAGCCAAACAAGGGCTTATTCTCTCTCTGACATTGTAAACTTTTTAGATGGCACGGTTCAAGGTATAAGACTTGTACTTCACTTATTGTCATAGGATATGAACATTTGGCCTTTACTGTCCATGCAGGTGTTTGGCTTGATAACTAAACCTTTGGTGAGGTTCTTACAGCCTTCATCAAAACCATTACCCAGAATGATTTCAGCGGAGCCAATTACCCCACCTTCCATCACAGTGCCACTTATTGACGATGAGCAGGATTCCTTGACCGATCTATATGGACAAAACATAACAAACGGACAGGCTTCAGAAGGTAGTAGAGTTGGCCAAAAAGTGCCCCGTCCAAACAGTTTACGGATGCTCTTAACAAGACCTTCTCGTACTGTCCATTATTATTGGAGAAAATTCGATGATTCTTTCATGCGCCCCGTTTTTGGTGGTCGTGGTTTTGTTCCTTTCGTTCCAGGCTCACCAATCGAAAGAAGCCTGCATCGTTTCCCTGAAGAACTCGAAAAAGCTGCTAGAACGCTGAATTAGATCATTAGCCCCGGTGTACATAATCAAATTTTGGCTTTCATTCGTTTATATCCGTGCTTAATTTTGTTGCGCTTTCGAAATCCTTATTTTTGAGAAAATAGGATTCAGTTTACTTCAATTATTTCTTATGAAATCATGCTTTTTGATAACTCATTTTTTTGGCACGAGTCTGCACACTCTTAATGCAGAATTGGAAAAAATGGATGTTTGGTGGGGATTAAAATTAGATTTTTAGTAGACTGTGATAGAAGTTTTTGAAATGTATGGTTGAAAAGTTGTAAGACCTCTAAAAGAGGCGGTTAATATTGATGGTTTGACTTTGACTCCGATTAAAATCTGATTTTAATTTGAAACAAATAGGGCCTAAATAGTCTTTAGATTCTCATTTTGTCGTCTTTTTCTTGCTTATTAGGCTTGCGTTTTCAACAATCTTAAAATAGAAAACTACATGAATTTAAAATTCAAAACTGAAACGCAAACCAAATGGAGTAAATGAACTAGTTCTCTTTACATTGATGTTGAAGATTTCTATCATTGAAGTTCAAGTACAAAAGGGCATCGTAATCCACCAATCGGTACACGGTACATTTCTAAATAGTTGCACAAACTCCTGCTCTATGCACGCAACAAGAATCCAACAATCAGACTGATAAGCGCAACCATGCAAACGAACAAGGGGGGAAAACCAACTTGAGCTTTTCTTGCACGAGTCTTTCTCCTCAACATTACCTATAAAGACCAGGCGTTATAAAGAGATTTAAGTGATTACGTTGTATTAAAGCCCCGTGTAGATTAATCTACAGCTAAGCTTAAAAAAGTAAGTTTTAAATAACTTTTTTTTTATAATCGTGGATGTTCGGGCCAGTTTGCACACACTTCGACTAATCTCACGAGCCCCTGAAGTTTACAGCCGATACTCACCTCAGTGGCCCTGAGGGGACTCAAATTGGTGATCATTGGGGAGCAAACTCAAGACCTAACCAATTGAGCAACCTCTCAGGGTTAAGTTTTAAATAACTTTTCATTGTTAGACTTGTCTAAACATGTTACTTTTTTCTTGCATATTCAAGAAAAATTATAAGTTCTTCATAATTTGAAGTCAAAATCATGTATTAATTTTAAGTTTTTAACCACACGCTCACGGTGACTACATACACATTTTGTGGGATCCATTACTCCTTTTTCATTATAATCTCATTATAATTTTTTTTCCAACAAGCAAAACAAAATAAAATTACTTGTTAGCAATTGAAACTTTGACCAATACAAAATAATTTATTTTAACGCTTAACTGTTTATTTATAACCAAACATTTTTAAGAGCTGTCAATTGGATCGATGACCTAAAGCAATGTGTCTTGATCTGTTGTGTCCTAATGTAGTTCACGACGGTAATGTAGTATATAAAAGTATATTATCCTCCAAAAGAAATGAAAATTAAGGAATCTCTCATATAAACCCATTCGAGAAAGTAGAGAGAGCAATCAAACGAGGTTATCCGATTATAATAAAAGAAAAGGTGAAAATACGATAAAGTAGTGAAGTCACTAACCAACTCTTGCTTTAATATTTCCTTCTCCTGAATGGTGCTGCTCTTTTCTTCTTTTAGATTCGAGATGGTATCTTGGGCCTGAAAAGATTGCCACGGATATCAAAATTTTTGTCATCGCCATAAATTTATTATTTGCATATACTTCCCAAGATTGAAATATATGCATCTCCAAAACTGCCTCGCATCTCCAAATTTTGATATGGCAAGGTAAAGAAACTGACCTCAATAAGTTTGGAATCCAAGGCAGCTATTTTTGATTTCAGCTCCTCAATATCATTTGTGAATTTCAACTTTGTTCCTTCCACATCCTTCACTTGTCTTGATTCCTCGTACTTGTCTGGCTTAAAATCTTTGTCCTTTTCAGGTTTGAGCTTATCGTTATTAGCAGGGACAGATTTCACATTTTCCACAACATTGGGCAATCTGTCCTCTTCTGTGTTTGCGATAATCTTGGCATCCTCAATGTTCTTAAAAAGCTGCATAAAAGAGAGGGTACTTTACAATTGAATCAGCTCAATAGGGGGAAGATTCTACAACATGATCAGAGATATTCAATAAAGAAAACAGTCCATGAGTTCAGACTGTGGAATGGGAGTTTAACTACCACTTATTCTGAGTTTCACAAACATGAATAAAAACTAGTGATGGGATGTGAAAATGTGAAATAGAGCTGCATGTCGCACAACCAATAGCACAATGTTATATAGTGAAACAATTAACAAGGAATTTTCATCAAATAAATATGGTAAGACAAGCAGTGAAATCGTCCTGAATGTTGGCACTTGGTATCAATAACATAATGCTAGAGGAAAAATCATGTTAAATCTCTCACCGTCTGTAAAGGGGGTAAATTTTCAACTCTGCTCTGCAATTTGTCTTTCGGTACTGAAGTGTCATTAGTTGGTTCATGATTCAAAATTCCATTAACAGGCAGCAACATGGGAGAATGGGGTGGGCAAGTGAGAAAAACCCTAAGCTTGGTCTCTTCAATATATTTATCACCGTCTTTTGCAAACTGCCACAAGAAGAATATTATTAAAATACTAAGGGCAATCCACAGAAACTATTCCGAAATGAGTTGTGAAACACAAGATAAATGGCAGATATTTATTGAAAAATCACTTTAGAGCAATCATACCGTGCCAGATGTAATTTCCTCTTCTGTTGTGCCATATGGAACAATCGTATGCTGAATCAGGAATTTATCCTTGCATTGCATATCATCAGGAGCAGATTTTTGTGCTTGCATGGTAACTACATCACCAAGAAGGTAAATGTTACGAAAGTTTGAAATCCTAAGGATCATACCACAAATAGTCAAAGAAGCTGTTAAGCTACATGCTAAACATGTGATTTTAATTGCCAAAACGTCGGAGGTTGATAACCCGTCGACACCAATACTGGAATTTGCAGAAAAATATATGGTTCTCAGTTTGCCCATGACACGTGATTAATGATGATAATGCATCACAAAATAATTGATAAAAATCAGCTTTTGAAACTTATTTTCCAAGTGTCGTAAAGAAACTACATTAAACATAATTATTTACTGAGACATAACATGAAATTGGAAAGTATACAACAAGGTAACACTCATATACCAGTAAAATCACATGTTAAATTTGGCTTGATTATGCCTACATTAGGGCGCACGCAATACTTCTTGGGTGACGTAGTCTTCACCTGCCAAATAAATTATATTAGCCAATTCAACAGTCTCTCTAAAGAGAAGAGATCAAGTTAAATTCACTTAGTTACTTTATAAATTTCTGTAAACGAAAGAAGGAAAGTTTTCTGATCAGGCACTAGACAGACTATAAATCCTTTTTGGAGAAATTACATCGTGATAGTGTACAACAAGATCGAAGTTACTTACCTTGAAAGCTACATATTGATCACAGAGATTGGTAAGGTGAACAGAGCACGTACTCTGTTTCTTAACCTCAACTAAAGAAGGAGAAGGGAAATGTGAGACTTGCGCCATTGCAGTTATAAATTAAACAGATTACAATGATTAATCATTTAAACAGCACGTATTTTACATATAATAATTTAAACAATGTGATTATGAGATGTAATTGATGAAAAGAGGAAGCAAAAGTAGATAATAAAGCAGTTCCCTGGTTTCTCAAACAAGAAGAAGAAAGATAAAGAATAAGTAATGTGGACTGAAAAAAACCCAATCACTAGATTTACAGACGGAGGCAAGAGATCTTTTTCAATATCTGACTAAGGACAGAACCATAATTTGGGAAAATAACTAGTATACTTCTCAAAATAGCACAGTTAGATAGCTACCATGAGCATTTATTACCTTTAGAAAGGTAAGATAAAAAAGGATGTGGGAAATTATGGTATTGAAGAGCAGAAGAGCAAGTAGCAGGTGGAAACTACAACCCTAAAAGAAATTTGTGAAATGTATTAACAGGGCTGTGTTCCTCTAGATGAGTGCTTCAAAATTAAACTTATTCACATCCCCACAAAAGAACATGATTCTGTCATGTATCCTACCACAGCTAAAATAACTATAAAAATTCACCTCCATAAAGTTTTCCACTTAAGATCAAATAACTTATAGACCTCGTATGACCAGACCAGTTAGAACTTTGGGCGCTGTGCAATGACAAGAGTCCTGAGCCATGACACTTAATAGCTATCATCTGAAGGCATGTATTTCACAATCATTCCTAGGTATCCATTAACACAGTCAAGGTGACTTAAAATGGTACTATCCTAGTGCCCTTGAATTCCAGGATCCATGCTTACAGCATGGAATTGGGGCATTGTCATTGAAGTTAACAAATTTTCTATTTGAATCCGAATGCAAATGCTCTAATTTCCAGTCAGAAGATTCTACCCCGAGCCACCCAACACGGTTTAAATCTATTCAAGGCAATGCAGCTACCGAACTGAGACAACTTAAAAGGGGCTTTTGTTTCTAGATAGAATTCTTTTAAGAATACTAATCAATGAAAGTATAGTGATATCATTAAATGTATGGCATACACCTAGATTCGGATGCAACATGATACATGTATTAACATAACTGAAGGCCAAAAACCATAAAATGATACACGTATCCAAATCAATCAAAGCAAGATAACTCCAAAATCTCACTTACATATAAAATTGAGTTCACGGGGATGAATGTCAACTAGACGGCCAGTCATGATTCTTCTAGCCTGAGATAGTGAACCAAAAAAATAAAAAATCAAGGCACGACCAACTTTAAAATAAAATATAATGAATCGACAAGAACAACCATGATTGCCATATTTTCTCAACTATTTAGAGGCATATAGTTGAAATAAGTACGGGTAACAAGATATAAATTGAAACTAAAAGTAACAAAAACACACTGGAAAATGCAATTTCCACGTCTATTTTCGCATCACAATTTCTTCCACAACTTTGGATAATTTAAAAGCAGCTTTTACCCTACCAAAACTATTGCACATCGCGCAGCAGTATTTGTGCCTTGTCTCAAATAGAATCGGATTTATCAATCTCCATTATCATGTCGATCCACAGGAGGTGTTCGCAACCTATTCTCAATCAACTACTTTATCACCAGGAATCCCCCTCAAGCACTATCAGTTTTGGCTTATTTCTAGAATCCTAGGGCCATGCTAGTGCTGAAATGATGAATCAGAACCTAAAATGAATCTTTTCGAGCAACGTGACATCCCGCCAAAACAACGTACAACGACTTATGAACGATCAACGATGTACAATGCATCATGGCCGGCGTAATTAAGCAACACTACATGAACCTATTAACTTACACACACGTACATACACATATAAAGAGATACAGAAAAAAAAAACTTACTGGAATTGAGATATTTTCTGAACCTTGGCTAAATGATTTTGGTTGGAAAAAAAAGTAGAGAGAGAAAGTAAGTGAACTGAAAAAATAAAAAAACCAAACAAACAAACAAAAACTAGGCACTATATAGCAATGGAAGCCATGGCCGTGGAGTAAAATTTAAGCGACAGTGCTGCGTGAGAGAGAGAGAAGGGAGGAGATGGTGGGATCAAATTACCTGCAGTAGAAAACACTGAAGTTTGTACAGTGGCTCTGAAATCTATGTTCCAGCGGATGTAACAATGTTGTTTAATTATAAGTAAATTATTTTGCAGTGTATTTTTTTAGGGATAATTGCAGGAAAAACCTCACACCTTTAAAATACTGATAGATTTTTCTCAAACTTTTGATTTGTTGCAGTCATTGCCCCTAACCTTTTATTGCAGGTGAGATCCTTTTGGATGATTTCAATCCAAAATACCGTCAATTGACTACAAAATTGATTTTGACCACATTTTAATCAATTTTAAAACTACAATATAGTAACTATCTATTAATTATATTAACTGATTAAACAATAAACAAATAATAATAATAGTAATAATAATAGTAATAATAATAATAAAAGTCAACCCCACCCCAATCAAACCCCAAACCAAAACCACCTCCTCTGTTACCACCTTCCTCAGGGATGGGCTTTTCTTTCCCTCTTAACAACTTCTTCATATGTTAGAGTTATAATGTCGTTTATGAGTATTGTTAGAATCTGTCCATCAAGGGTATTAACTTGTGTGACATAACCAGTCAGAACTTCGACTAGAGAAATTTTATGAGAGGCGATTATATCATTGTCATCCCTATTGGATTCACTATCTTGTCAGTTACTTGAAATTTTTATTTATATATATATCAATTTTGTCTACAGAATCATTGTCGGAGAAGAGAACGGGAGAATTGCAGCAGGTGATTTTGGTTTAGGGTTTCGTTTGAGGTGGGGTTGACTTTTCTTTTCTTTTCTTTTTTCTTTTTTATTTATTTTCTTTTTGTTTATTATTTAATGTGATTAATAGATATTTACCATTTTTCCATTTTAAAATTGATTAAAAATGTGGTCGAAATCAATTTATTTGGTTAGCTGACGGTATTTTGGATGGAAACCGTTCAAAAGGGTCTCACCTGCAATGTTTCAAAAGGTTAGGGGTGGTAGCTGCAACAAATCAAATGTTTGGAGAAAGTCTGTTAATATGTTAAATGTTTGAGGTTTTTGCTGCAATTATGCCTTTTTTACGAGAGGAAAGTGGACTGTGTGCAGTAACAATGAAATAATTTTCTTGTAAAAATAAAATTTTAAATTATTTTTTAGGCATTTTAAATATAGAATTTCATATAATCGAGTTTACCCATCAGTAAAATAACTTTTAGGGATTGTGTTATGTTGATAAAAGTTGATGAATCCATAAAATCACGAGCTTGAAGTCGGCAGTTCTATACTATTATTTCATGAAGGACTATGCTCACATTTTTCTAAGTTTTGTTTTCGAATTTCCATAATGAAATAGCAAAAAATTGGGTTCATATTTTAATCCCACAAAAAAAAGACTGTGTCCAATATTAAAAATCAATTTTTCAGTAAATTTTAATAAAATTTAATAAATTATGTGGTCTAAAAGTTGATAAAAATAGTGATTTTTCTTAAAACTGGTGCTAGAGCACCAATCTAAGTGGTCATACTTGATTGATGCAATTAAGCCATTGTTTTGAACCTCATTTTTGTATGAAATTTGTTTTGAAATGAATGTAATTAAAAAATAAGATGAAGTTTTCGATTTATGTGTAAAATCATTTTATAAAAGAATGTGTGGTTAAAAATGATTTTTGAAAAAACAAGTTCTTGAAAAAATGGGGCCCAAACATAGCCTAAATAAATCATGTGTTATTGTTGTTAAATGAATATATCGTTTAGCCCCTATTTAATGGTCATTATTGTGTAAAAATAATATTTTGAATAATAACTTTTTGAAGAATATGTAATTAAAAAGTATGAAAAAATTGAGTTTACATACAAAATACTTTATTGTATGAGAGCATTTTCAAAAAACTATTTAAATATGAGATGCTCTTTATTTTAAAGAGTCAACATTTAATTAAAGCAATAAAACAATCTAAAAAAAAAAGTTAGTTAAAAACGTATGAGAAATAAATTGTTTTGTTTTACATGGAATCAAATGATGTCTTAAGTCTTAACTTATAGTCTATTTGAGCCCACATTTTTTTTTTTGCCCAAAATACATTTTGTAAAAGTATTTTTTTGAAAACTGTGTAGTTAAAAAATAAGAAAAAGTTTTGAATTTGTATGTAATATTATTTTATTGAAAGAATGTTGTTGAAAATAAGATAGAAATATGTATTTTGAACAAGGGCTCAATGTCAATTAGTTGTCAACTATTGGTGCTCAACATTATTACTCAATTAAGGGCATGTTTATGTCAGATTAAAATTTGATTTTAATTTAAGTCAAAGTCAAACAATCAATATCAATCACATCTTTTCAACCACACATTTAAAAAACTTCTAGCACAATCCATTTAAAATCTTTATACAAGGTCTGTTTTGGCCGGATTAAAATCAGATTTTAATTTAAGTCAAAGTCAAACAATCAATATCAACCACATCTTTCATGGGTCTCACATCTTTTCAACCACACATTTAAAAAACTTCTAGCACAATCCATTTAAAATCTGGTTTTAATCTACACCAAACACCCTCTAAATGTCGTGCATTAAGCCCCTATTTGGTTTAATTATTAATTTTGATTTAAATTTATATTAACTTTTTAAGTGACACCAAACATGGACTAAATATATTTTGGTATTGGACAAAGCCCGTTCCAATTTTGAAAAGTACATTTATTTCTCAAATTGGTTGCAGACTCATTGATGCAATGATGCAACCAAAATTCGCACATTGTGATTGTGCGAACTAAGATTTTAATGATGGCATGAGCTAGACCTTGAATAAAGTTTTGGCACCTAAAGTATAGGTGTCGATGTATGACCTTGTTGCACCTTTCTATGCTCAAGCTTGTAATGATAAAGAAATATAGAAGTAGGGCCTCGAACTAAATAATGTAATGAACAATAATTACATATATCTACGGTACAAAGTGATGTAATTCCGGAATGATTTTAACATCCCTAAGGATTAGGACTCCTAATAAATATTTTAATCGGTCAAATTATTTATAGATTATTTAATCAGTCAAATTATTTTTTATTCACATATTTTTTGAAATTAATAAATATTACTAACTTATATATAACTTATTTTATTAACTTTTTAATCACACATTCCTTGTGACCTGCTACTTGTAATCGATTAATTTTTTTTTTTTAATAAACATGCACTTAGTCGAGTTGTGTCAAGACTATGATAATATTGCCTTGGTAGGATTAGGGTATCTGGGGGTCGTATTCTTGATCTAGCCATGTTGTCATGTGTGAGTATGGTTGTTCCAAGCATCGGGCAACTGCGACCATGATCAGTGTAATGGCACACTTATGGAGAGCACTAGACGATGACCTCAGGACAAGTGATTGAGAAGGTCGAAGTGTATGGACCCTATGGTCGAGTTTGAGTATAACAAAATATAAGTTATTAATTAATTAATCGACATAATTTTATTAATTCATAGTTTGGCAAAATTTATAAACATTTAGATCATCACTGATTTTTAATTATTAATAAATTTAATCGTTCTTAAATTATTTTCGAATGAAGGCTTATATGTAGATAGGACAAAATTGTCCAGAACTTAAATGAAGTAAGAGCTAACTGAAGCAAATTGCACTGTATTCACCGTAGAGGATATTGGCTCTGGCTGGCGGTGTGGTAGTTCCCTGCGAAGNAATTTATAAACATTTAGATCATCACTGATTTTTAATTATTAATAAATTTAATCGTTCTTAAATTATTTTCGAATGAAGGCTTATATGTAGATAGGACAAAATTGTCCAGAACTTAAATGAAGTAAGAGCTAACTGAAGCAAATTGCACTGTATTCACCGTAGAGGATATTGGCTCTGGCTGGCGGTGTGGTAGTTCCCTGCGAAGCGGTTGTACCAAAAAGTAGATGCACCTGCTTTGAATCTAAGGCCGCGTTTGCGAATCTTCCTATTTCTTTTTCATTGCTTTTCTTTTGAAGCAAGTTGTTCCCATGGGCAAAACCCGCACGAACCACACACGGGCTGGGCCCAGCCACGACCGACAAAAAAGCTTGGACACGTTGGACACTGCGCTTGGCCGGTCAGTTTAACATCGCTAACCATGCCACTTTTTACATTTCTCGCTATTCACCTTTTTGTCCTAAATCTAGAATTATTTTTATTATATTAAGGTTTATTTATTATTTTTAAATTATTCATGTCTTTTGTAAATTATTTATATTATAAAAATTACATATTTTATTTGTTACACTCTAAGTTCTACGAAATCTATGGGGGTACCGACATGATACTTCACTATAGGGACTTTTGGTAGGAAGATACGTTCGTCGCTATGTTGGGCGAGGACCATGGTCCATTTGTCTTTGTCTTTGCCATTGCCATTCTTATCATCTTTCGATCCTCACGAAACATCGGGCGAACGCCCAACTTCCAATCATGTTGGCTGAAGCACACTTCTGTATTTAAAGAAGGGCGTGTTTGATGAAGAAACGACTTTTCGAGTTCCAGAAATTAAAATATGATCCTTAAAGGCGAGAAAAAATCTTTTAGAATCAAATCCTCCTAGGAAAACCAAATGCATAAGAAAACTTATACATGGAAGAACCCTACCATAACCAACAAAGGAGGCAGACAGCCAACGGGAGGACAACGCGTGGAGTTATTGCTACACTAACTCGTAAGTAAAGATAAAGATATGAAATTCTTCAAACTCGAGCCAAATTTATGCTTACTCGTCTCTTTCACATTTAAACTCCCATTATTACTTTGTATCGATAGTTGACTTGATTGTCTAAGTACCAATGATGTCGATCCTTTTTCGGCTTGATGATCTTGGTGATAATGGTTTCATTAATGTGCAACAAATAGGTTGATAGAAGCATGATTGGAGATTTGCTGACGGCGAAGTACTAGAAAGTATCGAGCTCAAAAATAATATTTAGTTTTTTTTTTTAATTGATGTAGAACTAATGCTTCATGTCAAGTCTTTGCCAAATAAAAGTTTAAAAAAAAAAAAAAAACTTGGAAAATGGTGGGAATTGATTTTCCACAAAATCAAGAAATTGGTAAGCATGTGAGCCAAATGTGAAAAAAAAAATTTCCATGAAAAATAAAGTGTATCAAACAATAATAATGGCCAATCAAGCACATCTATTGTTTTTATAGAGTTTAGTAATTGATTTGGACTAAAAACGTAGGAAATTAAGCATGTTTATTATGTAATCAAACTGGACCGTTTACTACTTTAAAACGAGAACGACCACATATCAATGCAATAAAAAATATTATATTAACCTCATAAGGGGTGGTCGAGTTGAGAGCAGGTGAACGCGGAGACCGAATGTCACGAGTTCGAATCCACTATCAACACTTTCTCCATCGAGTCCGTTGCACCGGACTTTCCTAGTGCGGTTTATCTCTCCAGTGTAGTTTGCAGACTACTGCACATGAAACGAGGTTTATCCAGTGTACACTTACAGGTAGCGACTGCGAGTTTCTACGTAAAAAAAAATAAAAATAAATTATATTTCAGCATGTTCGGCTAAGTAAATAAGAGCTTGTTTGATATTGATTTTTTTGAATTTATTGTTTAAAAACCATTTTCAACTATATTAGGAAATCGACGAAATCACATATTTTTTTCACCTGAAAAATATGTGCCAAACAAGTTCTAAGTAAATTGTAAAATTAATTCTTTAATTGATTAAAACTAAAATTTGTCAATAGTTATCTACTTTGTATCATATCGTTACTTTCAGAATGTCGAAGACAAAATTAAAACACATGTAGTCCTTTCAAAATTAGGCTCCCCGCCCCCCCGAATGGGGGGCCGTCATTTGGCAATTATGTCAAAAACTATGTCAACACTTATGTTCATTTAGCATTTCTCAAGATTTTAAGTACAAGTCAAGGGAAAATTATGGTTGCTCTCTCCAATCTTTTACGCAATGACAAAATGCAAAAGTAATGTTTTGGTTCCCAATCTAATTAGATATGTGAATTTAAAAGTTGAATGCGACTTTTAATTGATTCGAGAAGATTTTTGATGGTTTTGCCACCCAACTTTAACTTAGGCGACGTCACGTGTGATTTTTTCATCCACATCGATGGTTTTGATCTTATGGAGACCTAAACTTGCATATTTAGACCCTGTTTAATGGATTATTTTTTTTAATGAAAAAACGAGTTTTTAAATAGTAAGTTTTAAAAGAATGTGTAATTAAAAAGTAAGGAAAAATTTTGAGTTTACATGAAAAATATTTTATTGTGAGTATGTGATTGAAAATAAGTATGAGAAAAAATAATAAAAGCCTGTTTGGTTAGGATTCTCCAATTCTCCAATAAATCAATTCTCATTTTTCAACCACACATTCTTCAATAAAATAATATTTTACATCACATCAATAATTTTTTCTTCTTTTTCAACCACACATTTCTCATATCACTATTCAAAATCATTTCTTCCTCCAAAAAATCTAAACCAAACAAGCTTAAGAAAGAATGGCTGTCAAACAAGGATTTGAGTATATTGATGATAGATAACATCACTTCTAAATGTTAAAGACGCATAATCACACGTCCTTAAAGGACAAGGAACATTGCCTTAATTTATGCATAGATTAACAGCATGTTTGACAGTCATTATTATAGAAAAATGAGAATTTTGAATAGTAGTTTTTAGGAGAATGTGGTAAAAAGTAGGAAATTTTTTTTGACATATGTAAAATGTTTTATTGTGTAAATGTTTGATTGAAAATAATCCCATAACAAATTACAAAATAAATTAATGGGTGTCAAGCACTAATAATGTTGGGACCATGCAAAATCCATCTATTAAAATAAAAGAATTATTAATTTATTCATAAATAACAATTTATTAAGAGGTAAGTATATTCACACCACAATTTTTATTTCTTACACCGTATTTAATTGCATTTATGGTTCATAATTTTCTGCTAAATATAACATTTATGTCTCTAACGATTTTTTCATATGATTTTATTCTCAAATTTTTTATTAGTTAACACATTTTATGTTTGATGACATTTTTATATTCAAAAATCAGTTGAAATGAATTAAAATAACTTATTTTCCATCAAAACTTTAAAAGATAAATGAATAAAAAGTGCGAAAAATATTTTTCCCTCATTTTAAAATATGAAAAACAAAATATTTTAATATAAATCATCACGAGAAACGAGATATACTAATTAATAGGAGATTGAAGATAAGAATTCAACAAAAAAAAAGTTAGGAAAATAATTACTACAATGAGTAAAGATTGAAGAGCTTAACTACAATTAAAATGTAGTGTATGAAATAAAAATTGTGGTGATAATATAACTACTCTTTATTAATTTATAGAGTTTAATGTTATTATTATTTTTGGTTTCAGAATTAATGCATGATCCAATGTACGTATATTTAACCAACTAAATATACCCTTTACTTAATCTATTAAATGAAATATTAATCAAAATATAACTCCATTTACCTCATCTATAATATATTTAAAAAAATAACTCAAAACTAAGCCTCATTTGATAGTCATTATTATGAAAAATAGAATTTTGAATAGTGTTGTGGTTTGAACCAAATTCTAGTGGGTATTAGAGTTTAAATTAGAGTGGTCTTGAAGAGATCAAATTATGGACTGAAAGAAAAAGTCGCCGCATTTTCGCTAGCCTTTGTCGTCCGTCTTCGCTGCCCCGTAGCTCGAGCGAGGGGCTATCTCTCCCCTGTCGCTCGAGCAACAGGTTTATCCGGTCCATATATGCGTGCGTGCGTGCGTGTGTGTGTGTAGAATTCATATTTTCTTAATCTTTATTTCATTATTGTCATTATCTTGAGATCTGGAATTCATAAAAAGTAGTATTTTTTCAAGAACGTGTGGTTAAAATGTAGGAAATTTTTTTAAATTTAACTGTAAAATATTTTATTTTGTAAATATGTAATTAAGAATGAGTATGAAAATTAATTGGGTAAATATGAGGGGTAATTTTTACTGTTTTAAATCTAGAGCCCGTTTGGTATCGATTAAAATTCAATTAAAATTGAAAATATAGCCATTATTAGGTTACACTTGTATAATAAAAGTCAACAATAACGACTAATTTTTCAATTGT
>CAIGRO010236225.1:0-17015 GCA_903798355.1 Fraxinus baroniana | reverse complement strand
CTTTTCGGTACAAAGGGTTTAATCCGTCAGATTATGATGCAAAAAGATAACAGATATGGAGTGCCAAATAGTTATAATATATGCTTCAACTTTACTTACTTTCTTGTTTCTTTTTGTGAAAGTCAAAGCAAAGGAACTTTTGGATATACAAAAATAATCAATATAACTTCTATTTGGTACACACTAAAATTTTCATTCTCATTTTTTTACTCATTTTCAACCACATATTATCCGCAAACTTAGGGTCGACTATATGAATCTTTTCTTCCACTTATTGGCTCGGGCGTGAAGGCCTTTTTAGGAAAAGGAAATGGGAGTGCAATGAAAGATAGGATCAAACGGACCACATTGCAAGATAATGTTCTAAAGCAACTACAAGTAAAAAGTAGATCTTGGCTATGAAGATAATAATAGTGAAATTTAACACCCTTCTACCTGGTAAAGTAACTCAAAAGCTTTCGAATCGGGGGGACGAGGGAATGGCAATCAATCCTTTCAGTTTCGAGTAGGGACGAAGAGGCATAGCCGAGTAAAATGTAGCACCATAACTATATTACCTGGTAAAGTAAGACTTGTGATAACTCAAAAGCTTACAGGAAGAGTTAGTTAATGCTTTCCGGTTTGAGTAGGGACTATGTGGCATAGTCGAGTGTGATGTAGCAACAGACTACCTAGTAAACTCGACAAATCCACATACAAAATCCAATGTTACCATTGCTGTTATTCTTGAGTTTCTGAACCTGAAAAGATGGTGACCCTTTTTTCTCCTTCAGATTGACTTCCATAGCAGTGTATTTCTTCAAGTTAGTAAATTTGGCACAACTGGCTTCAGCAACTTCGAATTTCATAACTAAAAGGAATTGAATTATGCAACTATGTTTAAGTACAACAGTCATTGCTACTAATCTACGAAAAATTAAGTGCCAATGTCAATGTTTAGAAAGAAAAAGATGGATGAATTTAAAGTGAAAAATCGAGGCCTATTCAAAGAACATGCAAAAATGAGATGAAATTAACGATATTGGAAGGCTTCTTACAGTCGACATGACATAAAATTAATTGCAATTCCAGCACTATCCTTGATATCAGAAATCGGTGCATAATGAGGACACTTATCCATCAGGTTATCCGAACCTGCTGTGGAAGAATTGGCAGCACATCGTCGTCATCATCCTCTGGAGCCGGAAGATTAAGATCAAGTAAATTGGGAAGATCAGGCTCGATTTCTTGAGTTTGATTGTTTTTCTCCCAACGGCCACTGATAAAATGAGATCTCTTGTGCCCCCCTAAAGCCTGGCCGTTCTTATAAACCTTGTGGCAGAATGGACATACGTGCACTTTGTTTTTCTTTGGCTTAACTTTTTTCTCCAAATTGTTGGATGAATTTTTAGCAATTGGTTTCTTATTGCTAACTAACCCTCCATGCTTACATGCAAATCTGGAATCAAGAGTGTTGTCGTCTAGGCTGTTTTCACTTGTTTCGTACTGTGATTCAGAACAAACATTGCCTTTTTTGTGGCAGGGTCTATGGCCTCCAAGAGCCTGATACGAGTTGAAGGTCTTTTTACAATTCAAGCATTCATATTTACTTCTCGTCTGAGCCTTATTGCGTACTTGTGAAGAACCATTTTCCATTCTTCTACTCTCAGGAATATACTCTCTCTTTCGTGATTCAATCTTAGCAGAATTCCAAGTCATCCCATATCTATGATCCTTCGTAAATTCCTTCCTTATCTCTGTTTCAAAATGCTCGACTCCATACAAGTTCTTCCTGAATTCAGTAGCGGACTCCTCATGTCTAGCTCCAACGCTCATACACAGCTTCTTGGAATCATTAAAAGAACTGTTTCTATAGAACCCATCGACTGATATATCGGAGGAAACCTTACTGCATTCATCTAAGAAATAACCGGAATCTGAGTTGTCCATTTGAACAATGTCATCTTCCAAATCAATAGCTTTTGATTTCCTATCCGCGATTTTCTTCATTTGAGGAGTCTCGCCTACGCTGTGAACATATTCTAGGCATTCCTTTTCACAAATTTTCATGTCAATGGAGGAAGATTTAGTCGCGAGAACAACTGAATTATTATCAGGAAACTCGATAACTGAATTCACATTCCCAGAGTCCCTAGACAACATCATTAGACACAAGGCTACGTCCTCTTGTTCTTGCTCCTCGACCTCAGAAACAGACGAAGAACCATTAGCTAAAGAAGAAGGAGGTGACTTAAGAACTACATTCTTGTACCTCTTACTATTTGCTGATCTTGTTCTCAGCCTAAAATCCTCAACCTCAGTATCCGAATAACTATCCATCACCGTCCAAGAATTATCGTCCTTCAAACCCCTCTCCCTCTCCGAGTGACACGCCATGTGACCACACAATGCTTTCATTGATAGAAACCCTTTACCACATTCTTTGCAGACCTTCTCAGGTGGCAAGGGACAGGTCGAACCGACAGCCCTCCATGTTTTCCTGGGATTTCCTCTTAGTACATAACTTGATTGTCCATTTCCAAATTCAACAATTTTGGACTCTTTGATGAAATTCTTTCCACCACCGTTAACAAACATCATCTTTTTCATGTTTGCTTCAACTTTTTCCTCAGATTCAGTAGAATTAGCAATTATATGAGACCTCATGTGACCCTCTAGGGACTTCCCACATGGATACCTCTTGTCGCACAACTTGCACACAAAACTCAATACTTGATCCACCTCCATTGATTTACTTGATCCACCAACAAAAACTCAATACTAAAATCAAAAACAGCAAAATAATGCAGCAGTTCTTGACCCAACCCCAACCAAATAGTTCAACAAACAGAGGAACGAAAAAAAAACCCAGATCAGAAAAGTAGAATTAGAGTAGAAAACAAACTTGAGAAAGTTCAAATCATGTATGGGATTGGGCACAGATCATAAAATTTATAGCTTCATATGCACAAGTGATGCAAACAGGATAAGATGTGACAGTTTATGGAATCAGACTCAGAACAAAAGAAAAACTCTCTTAATCCTATTTCCATGTATTCTCACTCAGTCACAGAGAAACAAGAATATAAATGATAATTGTTTCAAGTTTTTGAAGATTTCAACTTGGAAAAATGAACTTTTGAACAATTAAGAAATAAAACAGAAGCAAATGACTTTTTCTTCCCTATATTTCTCCCTCTCTCTCCTTGTGTAAATATTCACACTTACTCTCTCTTTTTCTTGTTTGTGAGTCATAAGTGGAGCATTTCATGCATGGAAACAAAATAAAAAGATGGGCTACACGTGTACTTAAAAGAGTCGAGTTCGTCGGTCCAAATCTAACGGTCCAGATCTATCACTGGATCGATAGAGTACTATTTTTAAATCGGTAAAGAACACGCCTTGCACCTAAACCTAAAAAATACACACATATATACGTACATATATATGTTACTATTTACCCATACCATATTAAATAAAACTCATATTGATTTCCTTTCAAATTAAGGGTATGTTTGGATCGAATTAAAATCTGATTTTAATCTAAGTTAAAGTCAAACAATCAATATCAATCATATCTTTTATGGATCCCACATCTTAGAAGTCAACGATTGCCGTTGACCACTAAATAAGACGTCAAGTATCCATCGCGCAAGGCACTGTTTAGATGCGCCTTTTAGAACATTAGTTTGGTGGGATGGATTAAAAGGGAAAAAAAAAAAAGAACTATTGTAATAAATTCGTGATAAAATCGAACAATAATTAGGTGTACTAAGCAACCAGATCATGTGTTCAAAAGACTCACGGTCTCAAGGATGCTTTTAATGTAAGTCCATGTTTGGCTAAGCTTCAAAGATTTACTTATAAGTAAAAACTTTTTAAAATAAACTGTCAAAATTAGAAATAAATTGTTTATTTTGAAAGGAATCCTACTGTTGTTCCAGGATAAGCAACTAATTTTAATTAAGTTTTTTTTTGTTTATTTTGAAAGGAATTCTACTTTTGTTTCATGATAAGTAAGAAAAATTAAAACATTCAAAGTGAAAGTTTGGCCAATAAGTTTATATATATTTTTTTATCTTCACATATGATAGGATAAGCAACAATTTAAGCACTTAAAAGCAAAATTAAACTAGCAAAATGTTACTTAAAAGTAAGAAAAACATAAGCCAAACATTAGAAAAGTCTTTCAAAAAAGAAGGTACTTTATCATTTATTAAATTGCCATTTTGTGGCCATTAGGCTGTCTCTCTCTCTCTCTCCCTTTTTTTTTGGCCAATGTGAGATCCAACCCATTGTTTTGTTCAACCTGGTTACAGATTAAGCACTCTTAAAACAGATAATAATGATTAGTTTAATTACCTTTATGTAAAATTGAAGTGTGACTAGAAAATATCATGCCTCTACACATCCATGATTCATGAGTGTGTCTGTAATAGGAAAATAATTAAGTTGACACCAATGTTGATATGGTATGGTAATGAAAATTAAATGAACAAAAAAAAGTAAGAAACAAATTAAGTAATTATTAATGTTGATATAGCACGTGATGATCTCGAAATTATCACTAATCTTTACGTGTTAGGTAAAGAGTGTCGAATGTCGAAGGTACCCGTAGGGATACCAGATTTCAATTCCAACTTCCAAGGAATAGCTCCGTGATGTGTACGAGCGTTTTAAAATACGTATAGCTAGAATGACTTTCAAATTTGACGATTACGTTAAATGATAGTAGGGTTTTTCATATAGCGTAGACTAGGAGGTATTGTGATAGTAGTAAAGTATTTCTATGCATAGTGTGTGTTTTGAAACTTGGGACATACCACAATATGAACGGAATTAAGAGAATTTACTTAGATATATAATTATAAAATTAAGAGCGCATTAATTATAAACCTATTTAAAAAGTATTAATGGAAGGTTGAATAGGACATTAATTGTAATTTTTAGGCAAATTGACAATTAATAAATTAGGCATTCATTGATGGACCCAAAAGCACTCTAGACTTATTATGCATAATTTTTAGTGTAATTTCTATGCAAAAGTAATTGAAAACATAATCAATAGCAAAGAATTGAGGGATTCCATAATATGGGATTTTTTTTATTATATTTTTTTATTACAATTAACATGCAACTCGTATTTTTCTTTGTATTTCGAGTTAAATTTAAAGAAGTAAGATGATTTCGACCATCAAAACTCAACATATTCCTTGTTTTATGTAGGGGTGTCCAAAAGTCCTGAACTGAATCAGACCGAATCGAACCCGAACCCGAATCAAACCGAACCGAGCGGTTCTTCACAAGTTAAATACCCGAACGGGTACCCGAATCGAGAACCAAAACTAAATAATTTTTTATTTTGTTTATTGAATTAATTAAATTTTTTTTCTAAATTAATTAATTAAATCAGATCATTTCATAATTTTATATCTTGGGCCTCAAATTTTTAATATGGATCACCGATATTTTAATATTAATATCTACTTTTTGATATTTGTATGCATTGAATTAATGCTATTCGACAACTAGTTATTTATATATTTTTGAATCGTACTACGTTAATTTGTAAAAGTTACGAATGAAATGTCATTAGTTATATTTATAGTGCTGCTATAAATGTTAAAAAAACTTAATTATGATATGGAACCGAAAGAAACCGAATCGAACCGAACCGAACCGAACTTGAACGGTTCCATAATTATATTTGGCCCGACGAGTCCATTTATTAAAGGGAAAAATTTAAAAGTAAGGTGTTTTAAGTTTTAAGTTCAAAAATCAGGTTTTTAGTTTAAAAATTCAAAAATCAGGTTTTTTATTTATTTTTATTAAATAAAGATAATAAAGTCACATTTTTGTGATTAATGGTCACATATCCATAATTATAAGTCACGAATTTATTTACTGGTCACATATCGTCATCTAAATAAATTAACAAATTAATTAATTAAATCAGATAATTTCATAATTTTAAGCCTGGGGCCTCAATTTTTTAATATGGATCACCGATATTTTAATATTAATATCTACTTTTTGATATTTGTATGCATTGAATTAATGCTATTCGACAACTAGTTATTTATATATTTTTGAATTGTACTACGTTAATTTGTAAAAGTTACGAATGAAATGTCATTAGTTATATTTATAGTGCTGCTATAAATGTTAAAAAAACTTAATTATGATATGGAACCGAAAGAAACCGAACCGAACCGAACTTGAACGGTTCCATAATTATATTTGGCCCGACGAGTCCATTTATTAAATACCCGAAAATTTTAGAATTGAGCCGAACCAACCCACGGACAACCCTAATTTTATAAGTGTTTTGGACACGCGCATGCCTATGAAAAAAAAACCCATTTTTATCGATTTTCCTTACCATCACGGGCCCCCACCCCTAACCAACTTTAAGGAGGTAGTTTAGTAGTCCTTGAAGGTGCGACTTGATATAATTATATTTTCTCTCGTTTCTTGTCATGTTTATAAATAAATTGCTTGATTCGTCAATTATATAAATCTTCATAGAGTTTATGACAATTTCAGATATTAACCCTCTCTTCTAAAAATTACAGAAACTTTTCTGAGGTTTACTTTTCTAAACCGATTCCACTTGTCAGCAAAACGTAAATGTACATTTCCATTTTACCCATTTATACCAATTCAAAATTATTATTTCGTTTTTTTTTTTTTTTAATAAAGTTATCTTTTCTTTCCATATTGTTTCTTAAGATATGCTTTTTCATACTTCTGATTTAAATGATATTTTTTAAAATAAAAATACAACTATAAATATTATTATTGATAATTGATTATATGTTTGACAAAATAAAATGAAATAATTATTAGTGGCAGCAAAATACTAAAAATGGCAACGGGCCGGTTCGGGTGCCCCACCCCGTGCCCCGTCCCGCCTTAGACGGGGCGGGGCAGGTGCGAGGCATGAACTTGCCCCGTTTTCTGCCCCATTTTTTTTTTTTTTTAAATTTCAATTAACTTATATTTTTTTATAATTTGTTAGCCTAAGGCCCAAGTTGCCCAACAATTCGTCTTTATAATTTAAAACAATTATAATATATTTATTTACTAGTTGGCGATAAGTTGTCACCAACAAGTGAAACAATTGATGATTAAATTAAATAGTTGGTAAGTATNATATTTCACGTTCTTTATGCAAACTGCTTGAAGCAAATGAGTTATTGATATGGATCACCAATGTTTTAATATTAATATATTTTTTGATATTTGTATTCATTGAATTAATTTTATTGGACATCTTGTTATTTATATATTTTTAAATTGAGCTACGTTAATTTGTAAAAGTTACGAATGAAAATATCATTAGTTGTGTTTATATATTGTTGTTTGTAAATGTTTAAAAAAATTAATTATGGAACCGAACCGAACGAAAACAAACCCAAACAGTGTCATAATTATTTTTGGACCCGACGATTCCATTTATTAAATACCCGAAAATCTTGGGTTGGTTTGATTCTCTTCAGAACCCAACCGACCCATGTCCAACCCTAGACACCTCACTCTGTGACCCAAGACAAGGCGGCAATCACGCCCTGCCCAGCCAACTCGTCGGGGCAGGACGAATTTTTTTGCCATCACTACAAAATACCATCTCCGCGTTGCCTCGCCCCATTTAGGTAATCGGAGTAGGAACGAAAACATAGTCTCTGTCCGAATCTTCTTTATTTTATTTTTATGTTTTTACATTTAATTGGTATTTTCAAAAACAAATAAATAGTTATCTAGACACAGTAAATAGAGATTTTAATTCTCATCCTGCTCATCTCAACTCTGCCTCTCGAAAATTCTAAAATGGGATAGGGACGGGAGGACAGGTTTGACCTCGTTTTTGGCCCATTGCTATCCCTACAAATGAATAAAATGTCAACATAAATACTTAATAATTAGACGTCTTAAAATAATTTAATAAAACTAATTAAATATTTTATATTACTTAATTTATTATGGTGACATTTTTCATTTTTATTTTTTGAATAATCGCGACATACTTACTATATGAAGTTTAGAAATTTTAAATAATATGATCATAACAGTAATTAAAGAAAATAATAATAAAATAAAAAAAGATGGCATCTAAAGGTTTTTAAACCTTAATTTTTTTTATTTTTTATTTTTTGGTTCCTTTTCATATATTTTATTGTAATAAATATTTAGATCAGTTTTAGTTTGTTCAATTTTCAAATGAGAAATAATGTTTTTACAACTAAGATGAAATTGTACAAATAGAAATAAAAATAAAAAATTAGAGGTGGGCATTTTTTTCCCAGAATCGATGGACTGGAACCAAATAGAACTGGTCGGTATGACTCCGATTCCTCTACTAAATGGATCGATTTTGGGACCATATATGAACTGATCGGTTTCAGTTTGGTTCTCAGTATTGTTTTAAGAACCAACAATGAATTCAATTCTCCCGAATTTCTCATTTTACTTGCACCAAGATGCATTAGATCTTTGAATACTAAACTCCAAAATTATCTCACGTTGAAATCTCATTTTCCATATGTTTATTCTTCTTTCCTTTATTGGGTAATCTAAATTCAAGTCCAAATAATTTTATAAATATTTTACAAATTCATAGTTTAATGTAAAACAATAGGAAAAATATATTTTTTAGTTCAATATTTTATAAGAATTCAATTTTTTTGTTATTTTCATAGTGGCCGATCATCAATAATTACGATCCTTGAGAATTACTAAAGATAATCAAGCTATTGTTATATGGATTTTGTTAAAAATTATTATTTTTTATTTGAGATTTTACCGTTTATACTGTATTTAATAGTATATCATTATTTCACCTTCATAAGTTGATCA
The DNA here is from genome assembly GCA_903798355.1 of Fraxinus baroniana. Classification (NCBI taxonomy): domain Eukaryota; kingdom Viridiplantae; phylum Streptophyta; class Magnoliopsida; order Lamiales; family Oleaceae; genus Fraxinus; species Fraxinus baroniana. Next base: position 8,180 of record CAIGRO010236225.1, on the reverse strand, counting down.
TGAGCTTTGAAGTGAATTTTTGTTTGTTGTCTTGTTCAATTATTTTTTGTATTGTTAGATTACAAGAATGACGAGTGATTTCATACTCTATTTTTGTCTATTTTCAATTTGACAAGTAATTTCATATTTTATTTTTATAAATTTTTCAATATAAAGAATCAGACCGAATCGAATCAGAATCGATTTGTTCGATTACGGTTCGGTTCTATAGTTGGATATGGAACCGATGAATCCATTTCTAAGATTCTCATTGATACTCGGGTCGGTTTGATTTGGTTCCCTTCAGAATTGGACCGAATGAAACCGTGCCCACTCCTAAAAGAAATAAGCTTTTTTGAACCAAAACAATGTATTTCTGCTTATATTAATTAAGAATTAGACATAAGAAAACAAGCATAATTCTAAATATAGTATAAGAAAGAATGGCAAAATTGGAAAGTTAATATCAACAGAGGAGGTTTCTGCCATTTTCAAAAGGGGAGGAGCGTTCCTGCAATGATCATAAACTTCAAAGGAGATTTACGTAATTGTAATTGTCTTTTCAGGTGCGTTGATTGCGAGCATGGAAATAAAAAATTTAATTCTGAGTAATTCAATTGTCTAAAACTTATTTGTATGAAAATTATTAATTAATATGTTTGATTGATTTAGTTTTTAACCTAAAAAATATTATCACGTGACTAAAAATAGGAAAATATTTTCCTTTAAAAAAAATTGCCAATCAAACAATACCAAAAGCGAGCGCTCGGCCGGAGCGGCCCGCACGATTGCTGCTCAACTCGCCCCCACTTAACACCCCTAACCAGACCCGACATGCCATACGAGTCACACAAAATCTGACTAATGAAACAATAGCGATACAGGAGATAACAGAGATCTGCTAATAGAAAGAAATTCATGAAAGATTTCCTTCAAAAATAATAATTGAAGAAGTTTCCATAAAATTCAAAGCTACATTAACTTAAATGAGAGGATTATGATGAAAATGGACATTCTTTTCCAATCTCGCATTGGCAGAATTTCAATTGTGCATACAAAAATGGAGTCCTACATGGTACTGAATGAAACTCCAACCTGTCATGGAGTTTCTGCAAAAATATATATACAACTCCGAAAGCTTTCTTTCAAAGTGTCCTCTCTCTATCCAACCTCATCCTTTTTATATCAAGGCCCAAAAAAACGCCAGATTAAATACCGCAAATAGGCCTTGCAATATGCACGAGCTAATGCTTTTTTTCCTTGTTTGACTTGCTCTTCCAAGCATCATGGGGTCCAAATATTTCTTCAATCATATTGCTCGTTGGCAAAAGATCAACTGATTTCATCAGACCCGTCGAATATGTGTCATTCCAAACATTTGCATCACACGATTCCATTACAAACCCAAAACCAAAACAGTCATTTGACTCTGACTCGGGTGCAAGTTCACTTGAGAATTTTATATGATCGTTATTGTTTCTGTTATCTTGCCCCACACTCCCAAGACCTACTGAGCCCATGAAATCAGTCATCTGGGATTGGGTTTTGGATGAGAGACTGAAGAGTTCTTCAACATCTGGATCTCCTTCAATCTTGCTTGGAATTCCATCCAAATGATAAGGTTTATAATCAAATCTGAAGCCATCATGCAACTTCTCAGTCTCTAATCTGGACTTTTGACTTGCACCATCATCCATCTCAATGGCATATTGCTGACCAACATCATCATTCCCATCAGGATTCCTGTCGTCATCCTCATCCTCATCATTTTGGGAAGAAGAATCATCTAAACAGTCAGTGTGAATATCCTGATCATCAAAAGACTCGACTGTAGACTCTTCCTCCTCCCCTTCAAGTCGACAGAAGCCTCCATCTGTACCTTGCCACTCGTCATCATCACTATCAATCTCCAACAATTTAGATCTATTCTGGACTGACCGCCTCCGAAGAATAAAGACATTGAAATAATAGCAGACAAATTCCTTCTTTGTTCGACTTGGGAACACCACTGCGAGATGCTTCCAAAACCTTTTACCAAGAGACACGGGATTTGAATAAATGACCTCATGATATACTAATTCATCTTCTTCAGTCCACTTGTGTGCCACATCTTCTCCCATCTCATAAAATCCCAATTCCATGAAGTTCTTGTCCCCAAATGTCTCTCTTAATTTTTCCCGTGCTTCATTCACATGTTGTTGCACGCATCTCATTGAACCCTTATTCAGGCAACTACAGTCTCTTCTGCCACATCCAACTTCGACATCATTGTAAGTTGAAGTATCTAAGTCAGGCATTGGAATGATACGAGTTCCTATAAATTTATGTTCACTTTCAACAAAGCAGTTGGAACCCGAACAATCTTTCCTAGTAACATTAGAATCCCATGGTGGAAGATCTGCTTGATGAGTTAATCCAATAGGAACTTTTCTCGTAGGAAAATCATTAAACAAAGATGAGTAACCATCCTCAAAATATGATCCTCGAATAGGATCCAAAAGGTCAAAATTCTCTGTTAAATGAGACCAGCGAGAAGTATCCTCAAATCCAGCACTATCATCACTACTGCAGCTGGTGACCCATGATAAAGGTGCACTAGTCTCCAAGTCTTTATCAGCTACATTAAAAGCAACATCTATGCGGTCATTTTCAAGTCCCTCATCCAACCGCAGTTTACAAAAGTTTCTTCCATCTCCTGTGGCACAACAAAGTATAATAATAAAGTCAATCAAGGACAACACATTGTGTGACTTCTGTATCTTGCGACATTAGCTGTGCCAGATAACAACATGAATAAGCAGAGCTGCACATACTGCCTACTTCATTAAATAATTCACTGGAATACTTTTAGATATACAAAGTTTTCCTAATTCATGTAAAGAAAAGCATTCAAAGTAGAAAACTTGATACATTTCCTCTACAAATCAAAAGATCGGGAACAAACTTCTTCTCTACAAACCAAAGCAACAGATCATGAACAAACTTCTCAAAAGAGGTATGTCAAAAATGAATACCATTTTGGATAAAATAAATGAGCAAACATGGTAAGTAAAATGGCAAATCTTACCTCGCAGATCAACTTTTGGAGAAGTTCCATAATGTGGAAAATTCTCAGCAAATGGAGCCAGCATATAATCACATTCAACACGTTTAGCTTGCTTGAAAGACGGCTCCTGAAAACCCTCCTCATCAAAAATTCTTTTGATTCCCATAACTTGCACTAAGGACAAAACAACAAATCAGGCAATTTAAGACACTATTTGAAACAAAGAACTGGTGACTACATGATATCTGTTACTTATTGCAATAAGTTATCCAATAGGAAACTTTAGAAAAATGTCCACGCGTTACACAATGTATTTTTGAAGCTTATGCATTTAATAACTTGCACGTCTACAATATTGGAAAAGGGAAAAAAAAATATTTTCACCAAAGATACAGAATCTTATGTATACAATATTGGAGACTAGCATGCTATCTATGACCTGACCCTATATACAAAACCAACATGCAAGACCCACCCAAATGTCAACCAGCATTCATAGCATGTTTCCACAAACTTAAAACTATATTTTGACTAGAACAAATGTAACAACAAAAAAACTATTTGCTGTGTTGTTATGAAAATATAACAACTAAATATGAAAGGAGAATAAATCTATTAGAACAGATATAACAACTAAATATGGGTACATGACAACCATCTTTTGAATTGAACACATTGCAAGCAATTGAACCCAAGACATTACAAAACATTATGAACAATTAAACTTAGCATTCGAATGGTATCACACATTAGCTGCAATGATAGGAATGCTACTTTTCTGTGTTTGAAAAATATAATAACAGCAGGAGACAAAGTTAAACGGTTTGATTTTTATATTAAAGGAAAATAACTTTTTAATTATAAGGTCATCCACAATAAATAAAGAGTAATCTATAATCTATTAAATATCACATCAAGTGAGAATCATTTTTTGGACGATTTTAACCTACCCTACTACAATTTAATTATTTCAATAATAAATTACTTTTCATTTTTCAATATACAATAATACTACAAATTTTTTATCATGTATGAATTTCGTGTCATTAATTCTCAATTAATTAACATTCAAATTAATGAATCTTGATCTACATGAATATAGATTATTATGAATGAATTTATTCATATTCATGTATCTAGAAGTTTTAAGGGATGTTTAAATTCATGTATTAGATTAATTCTTATGTACCAAATATAGTATAAAAAGGTTGTTCATTTGTAATTTTTCATCGTCACGAAATATTTGAATCATAGAAAATGGGTTTTGAGAGTACAATTTTCTTCTCTTAAATTTTTATCCTAAATTTTAGTTTCATTATATCGTTTTATGCTCATCAAATCCTCCCTACAAGTTGTATTTTTATGATTTTTTAGATCGTTTGATACTCATCAAAGCCTCCCTACAAGTTGATATCAAATATTATTTTTACAATATTTATAAAGTATTTCAAAATAACGTGCAATGCACGTTGAACTGACTAGTTAACATAAAAGAAAGAATTAAAAATAAGTATTTCTTTCAAAAAGAATTAAATTAAAAAAATTCCCCTTTTTACGGGAAAAAATAATTTATCTCAAATAAATAAATAAAGATAAAAATCAAACTTATAACTCAAATTATTGGGACAAAAAAGTCGAGCTGGTATACAAAAAACCTAACCCTAGTTTCACACAAATTGATCTAGATAACCACAAAATAGATATTAAAATTCAATTCAGAAACAGGCATACCAGATCCCCAAATATATTTACTGCTCAGACGAACCGTAAGATTAAAGGACCGCCTCAAAAATTTAAACCCTAGATCTCAAAGGGGCTCCGAATAATTATTTCTGAATCTAAGAACCAAAATAAGAATCAAAAGGGATATTTAAAGACAAATTATTAACAAATTTACGGGGTTGGAACGTATAGATCGAAGAATTAAAAGTGAAAACCTAGAATTTTGTAGACACAACGGCAGGGGTTTTAAAGGGGGTAAATCAAAAGAGGATTAAGAGAATTGAATGGGGTTGATGTTCAATTTGAGGATTGAAAGAAAATTAGACGAGATTTGGTTATTCGATTATCGAGGTCTTGGAGGGAACAAAAATAGAATTGGGAAATTTTTGGTACTACTATTTGCGTTGTTTTTTGTAGGGGGAAGAAGGATCCGATCATAAGAAAACCCGAACACGATGACCCGGTTCACAGGACATTCACGTGTGGATGGATAGGGGACCCAGTCAAAAATAGGCATGTGGTATTATTGAGAGGGAAGTGCTAGAGTTACTCACTGGGTGTTTGAAAATTCAACACAAATAAAAAATAAAAATGCAAAACTCCAATTAAAAGGCGCCAAAACTCCCGTCATTTCTATGAAGGACCAGTGCAGTGAAGAAGCTCTGACGAAAATAGAGCAACCTGAAAACACACTCGACGTAGCTGGCGACTTGGACGACGGCGACCACACGTCGATGAACCTTTTATTTTTTCCCCCACATGTTGACCCCGAGACATTCTCTTACGTAGATGAAGGGAAAGCCGGCAACTTCCACGCCGGCAATTGCTACGCCGACGACAACATGGGTAAGATGTTTTCAATTTAATCTTCATTATGTGGCCAGAAGTCGGAAGCTTAACTGGTGGTGAAGGGCTGATTGGTGAACACTCTCTTCAGCAGAAGACCACCACTGCACAGTTGCTTCCCAGTGTCACTGACTGCAAAATAGACGCAAATTCTACCAGCAGCTCTGCCTCCTTCACTCAACCACCATGCAGAACCCAATTCCTCTTTCCCCATAGAAGACAACCAATTTGCACAAATTCATCAGAATTGCACTACCTAAACAGCTCTACAATTGGGTCCCAGGCCTGTTTAGCAATAAATATGGGCTATAACAAATTAAGTTGGAGATAGCCATATATGGTGGGAGTGGGTGATTTCACAGTTATTGTAATCTGTGGCCAGTGGTAAGGCGACGGGCAGGGAAGAAATTAGCGCCCTCGGTGTCTCCCAAATACGAAACGGGAAGTGAATAGATACTAACCTGGAGAAATAAATTCGTCGGAGGTTTGATGTCATTGGTTTGACTTCGACTTGCGATTCGCCTCGGTGTGCCGGCGATTACCTGGATCGTGAGAGAGGAGTGCAAGGGGAGGAGGTGAAAATTGGGGTTTATTCAAAAAGAGAGATCATTTCCAAAAAAAAAAAATAAAGAGAGAGAGAGAGAGATTATCACGATTTCCTTTCAACTCAGCTGTCGTTATGTTTGACTCTCCAAAGTGCCAAGTAGCAAGTAAACAATTCGGGAAAATTATGTAGTACATATAGCTTTTTCCTTATTGAGAAATTGATAAAGAGTTCAAGTTGGTTAAAATAATTTTGTGATAAGTCACTAAAGTAATATAGCCCCTTTAGATAGAGATTAAAATTAAATTTTAGTAAATTTCGATAGAAGTTGATGAAATATATGATTAAAAAATTGTGAATTCTACGAAATATATTATTAAAATTATTTGTTAACTTTAACTTCAATTAAAATATGAATTTTAATTTTTACCAAATGGGGGCATAATGCTGATTCAATTATAAAAGACAAATGTCAATGCACTTCATGAGCATATTATTCAAAATTATAATTTAGTTTATAAGTGTTAAAATAGTTTTGTATTTTTTATATTAGGTTAGAAGTCAGAATTTAAGCTGGACTCAACTTATTGCCAAAATAAAAATTTTGAAAAAGAATTTAAGTCGACACTAGGAGTTTTTTTGGTGGTAAGTACTAAGAAAATGTTTAAATTATACAACATACAGTTATAATTAACAAATTTAAGATCAACTATTTAAAGACAGTTCTCTTTGTTTCAGTTTTGAGTTTTGAATTCATTTTGGGTTTCGTGTTTTGAGTGTCTATTATGAGATTGTTGACAATGTAATTTTTTCGGCATTTTGAAAAATTATTTTCAAAAATCAAAAATTGGAAAATTCGTTCTCTCTCTCTCTCTTTCTCTCAACTTCCTCTCTCTCTATCGTCTCTCTCTTCTTCCACTCCTCTTTGTCGACGAGTAGCGACAGTGGCTATGATCTTGCGTGTTGTTCGACGGTGGTAGATTGTGGCTACGATTGCTGGCGGTTTCGTCTCTCTCTTTTTTTTCTTGACTATGGTGGTGGTTGGTTGTGGCTGTGGCGGTGGTGTGTGACGGTGGTGTGTTGCAGGTAGTAGCTGCTGCGATGGTGTTTGGGTCAGTAGCTGTAGCAGTAGTGTCGTACTGTGAAGGTGGTTTTTGGGTGTGGCGGTGGTTGGGTGCTGTGGTGTGTGGTGGTGTTTGGGTGTGTGGCTATAGCGGTGGTGAGCGTTTGTTTTTTGGTGTGGTAGTGGTGGTGGTGGTGGTTCTGCGGCGGTTTTGGCGATTTTGTGGTGATGGATCTGGCGGTTGTGTGGTGGCAAATTTGACAATTAAGTGGTGGTGGTGTGGTGTAGGCTACGATGGTGGTGGTTGCGGCGGTGGTGTGGTGTAGTCGGCGTTGGTGGTGGTTTGGGGTGACGTTAAACTGAAAACACTCAAAACGCGTTTTGAAAATCTTGGCTTGATTATAACTAGGACTAGACAAAACTCCCGAACCGAGCGGTTCTTCATAAGTTAAAGACCCGAACGGATATTTGAATCGAGAACCAATTGGTTTAGTTCGGTTCTCGATTTTAGGCCAAGGACCGAATCTAAATAATTTTTTATATTGAATTAATCAAATTATTTTAATTTTTTCTAAACAGATTAGCAAATTAACCAATCTAGTGATTAATGCTCCAACTCTCAAGTCAAGTACATGCCTAGATAGCCCAATCCAACCCAATTTCTAAATTCAATTTTTCGTTTTTATTTTTTTTGTTTAATTATTAATTTCATTGTTAGCCCAAGATCTAGGCTTTCGTAAATTTTTATCATTCCCTTTCCAATTTCATACTTTCATTCGGTAAGCAGGAGTGAAGAAATGAAGAAATGAGACATGTTCAATTTTCTTCCTTTTATATTAAAAAAAAAACTTCAAAAACTAGGGAGCCCCGGTCCGCCCCTTTACATCTACACGTTGCCCGTAGTTGAATAGTTGTTAATGAAAGAGCATGAAGAAAGAATAATTGACGGCCAAGAAATCATGTTTTAATATATCTTTTTC
>CAIGRO010236160.1:0-14438 GCA_903798355.1 Fraxinus baroniana | reverse complement strand
TCTGTTTACAAGTGTAATCTTATATTCATCTTTCATAGAAATAATATATATATATATATATATATATATATATATATATATATATATATATAACAAATTTAAAAATAGACGTCAAGTAATTTACCAAATACAAAGATGCAGCGAAACTTCCTGAATCAAGCACTTCTATGGTCCTAGCATTAGTTACCATAGTAGGAAACATGTCTCTCCATTTATTCTGCAAAATTATGTATATAAGTTAAATTTATTATAATACTAACATGTGTTGGGAAAAGGACAACTGGACAAGTATGAGATTTTACTGAATCAAGAAGCATCTCAATCAAGTTTGAGGTAGCCATTGCCACGACACCTGAATCTTTGGACGATTCAACCCGGGCACTTGAGGCTTTAAAATGATTTGCCTTGGGAAAAAGCTTGTCATAGCTATCTCGATGAAGAAAATATCTCCCATCTGTTGGAGACTTGATCCACACAGGTTCTTTCATTTGTAGAAGTTTCTCCAATTCATCCATGGCAGCTGCAGCTATTTCAATAATGATAGACTTCTCCATCTCCTGTATTTCCATCCTTGGAATTTGTTCAGGATCAAGAGGTGGGCCTCCCGTCCCTTGACCAAAAAATTGTTTTCTGGGATCACTAAATGAAGATCCAATACCAATAGATGACGTTTGCAAAGAAGTTGGTGATTGTCCCATGAAGCTAGAATATGAGTTAAGCATCTGTTCATGCTGTAAAATGTATCAAAAATAAGTTCACCTGTCTTCTTTCAAGACAACTTTTCCTTGTGCACATATTCGTGCCACATTATTATTTCTATTAATAGACTAGGTGGAGTTAATGCCAAATCCCCTACTCCCACACACGTGGATTTTGTTTTAAAAAGGAAAAAATCACCTCTTCTTTCAATAAGGCATTTTCCATTCTCAATTTCTGTAGATTTCGTTGCCTCTCTTCTCTGTCGAGACATGGACCATCACAAGTCGGGCAGATGATTTTATTCAGTGCCTCTTTCATTGCTAAATTCTCACAATGCAATCTTTCATTTTCAGATCGAAGGGTGCTATTGTCTGCTCTTTCATGTTGAGTCTTAAATATATAAATTAGTCAATGTTAATTATCTGCACTGCTGAGAATGAAATGGGAGACAGGAACATATATGTATAAATCAACCTTATATATATATACCTTTGTCTGAGTTCTTTTATTTTGAAACCAAAACTTTATCTGATTGGTGTTAAGTGCTAGTTCCCTGCTCAATTGTTTCCTCTGATTCTCATCTGGATGTGGACATTTCTTAAAGAACCTGCATAATTGCCATCAATCAGGAGAACAACATTCATGTTTTCAATTGAATAAATCAAAAATAATTCAGGGATTTAAAACCCTTAAAAATGAAAATCTATAACAATCAAACTAACTATTTACTTCTGTATATATGCAGCCACAATCAAAGAGTTAAATATTAATTGCTGCATCAAAAAAGTTGTAACCATGACCTATTACTAAACATTATGGAATCTCTTTTACTTTTAACAAAAAAAACCAACAATTCAGAAGTGTATGAAAAAAGAACAGTCAAAATAGTGACCCTTATCTGAATTTAGATTGCTTTGGATGAAAAACAATTAAGATTGTAAAAAAAAAAAAAAAAAATTGTAAATCATCCAATAAGAAAATTAAGTGTGCTGTATTTTAGTCTTACGCTTCAAGCTGCTGTATTTGTTGTGTCGAATGTCGATGGCATGGCTTCTTGCCTCTTCGAGAGTTTGAGGTCTGTTCATCGCCTGATTCACTTCCACCATACCCAGAATACATTTTTTACAGAGTTTTTGTTGCTGTCACAGATAGTCTGGCAATGTGAGAAGTTCAACCCGCAAACAATGAACATACAATTTGCCCATTGATTTTCTAGTTCATTTCAACTTAGCTATATGTATCGAGGAAGATGCTGAAAATTAGGCTGTAAATCTTCTGTTACATTTTTTGTATTCCTTAATTCATGCTCTCGGATTATATATAATTAGTGTATGTATAGAATGAAAATGTGTGGATTAAAATCTTCAAATACTTAGTAGTGCAAATCCTCTTTAATATGTACTCACCTCTTTGTCAAATAATTAAGTACAAAATTAAAAAGGTCTAAGAACTTACCTACTTCAGATAATTGAGAAATAGACTCCAAAAGATTCAGGGATGTGATTTTTCTTTGTTTCTGTTTGTGTGTAGTGCATAATTCAGCAATATATGGGAAAAATATGGAGGCGGTAGGCTTTTGCATTGGTGAGTAATTAATGTGTCGACTTCCGTGTGAAACAACCAAGGAAAATAGCTCCAATTTATTGCTGTAATTAAAATGAAGATATCAAAACAAATATGGATGTAGACCATGGTAAATGTAACAAACAATAAAAAACACAAATCATTTTTTACTCATATTTCATATTAATTTCATTAGCTTATTAGGAGGATTCATTAATTAATTTTGAATCCCTCGTCTTGGATATGAAAATTAATATCATACTAATCATTCTCCATTAAGTATTTACATTAATGATTAAACCTCAAATAATTGATATTTATATTATTCAATTTAAGTTCATTGTTAGAGAGATGATTTCTACAAATTCAAATGTCTAACATCCGTTATTATCTACGTATCCCTAGTATCTCATGTGAGTAAAGAATAATTATACTAACATATGAAAATTAAGTTTCCTTGATTATTTGGCGACTAATAATTTAATAGATTAATTACATTCGTGTGAGCTATACCATAACTATTCTTTCAATTTTTATGTCCTGGATGTTCTTGATAAGAGCACACTTCAAATTATATTTACATAGAAAATCATCTAATATAATACCGATAAAATTGTCGTCCTACAAATGCTCATCACTTTACTGGTAGACTAAAAAGTAAAAACACAATGTCCTTAATTTATATATATTGTTTTTTCCTTAGGATCATTTCATTCCTCTTTCTACTTGCTTTTAATTAAGTTATGATAACAGTACTGATTTACTCATACAAACTAATGATATGAGAAACCTTGTATTACTGCAACAAGCTCCATTGCAGCTCCAATAAACTTTATTTTCCCGTCTCTCTCTGACATTCAGGTTAGTATCTAATAGGTCAAAAGCTAAAGATATGTGTGAAATACATAAAGGTATCAAGAAACTTATACCATAAATTGTGAGCCTATTTATAAATATCCTATTGGGGTGACATGTCCAATTGTTTGGCGTACAGTGGACACGATTGTTCAGAACTCAGCCTCCCAGACTCAGTTCCTGATCTTCAAAGCATCTGCAATGATAACTCTCTTCCTACATTCCTTAAAAAACTCAACTCCGTTCCAGTAACTCATATCCTTTGGACTTCAGAATGCTTATGCAATGGTCAACTTGGCCAAGTAGTTGTTTGTTACAAAACAAACAAGATAGCAGAATCGCTCTGATAGTCTGATACCAATTGTTGAGAACGTGGCCATATAATAAAAACAAGAATAATACGAGCAATATGAAAATAATGGATCACATAGAAATCAAGATTTATGTGGAAGAAGAGGAGAATTTATTATACCAAGAAACTAAAATTGTTTTACAAGATTTGATAGTCTCAATCTAAATCTAAACAATTATCTCGAGTTTCAAATGTATACAACTATCTAATTGTTATCTTGAGTTTATGAAGAGTCCACACCTCATGGAGTATATATAGGAGTCCAATCTTGGAATTCTAGATGAAGCAGAGTACAAAAATCGCGATAAAAATCAACTAGGACTCTTTTTTCCCGTTCGGACGGCGCAGGCACCACCCAACCAGTTCTCCGACGCTCTGCGGCCTTCATTGGGGTGCCGGTCCTTCTATTGGCAATCCATCATTGGGCACCGCGGTGCCACCTCCATGGCGCCCTATGCCCCCATATTGCCTCCCTCGTGCATTTCTGGCTCCTATGCGCCATGTCTCACTCACAATGCTTCCAAGAAAATTATTTATCCATTTCAAAGTTCTTTTCTTAGTCAAACTCCGAATTCGTGATGAAATTTGATCCCTTACAAGTCCGACTTCCAAACCAAAATTATTTAGACTTCCTCCTTAACCAAACTTCCAAGCACATGGAATTTGATTCACAAACATAACATTGTTCTTAAGGATAACATGGATAGGAGACTTCTTTTTCTACCCATTTATCGAGTCTACTTTAAGCTTCTTTGTTTGACTCACTTAGAAGAAAACTAACTACATGGCTCATATTTGACATGTACTTCAAAACAGAGATACATAAAATGAATTACAGACCTCTAAAAGTTAGGGTGGAATACCTAGTTCCTAGCCATGTTTATCACTAGTCTCAATATCTTAAAATGACTTACATATTTCAGACTAACTTTATGCTACTTAGAGATGGCAAACGGGCTGAGAGGCTCGTCGGCTCGACCGCTCGAGCTCGTCAAATGATGAGCCCGAGCCGTTCGTGAGCGGCCCACTTGCTCGGCTTGTGGGCTCGTGAAAAACTAAAGAAAAATTTAAAAAAAACGTGAAAATTTATTTTTTTAAAAATTCAAAAAGCTCGTGGGCTCGCGGCTCGGCTCGTGAGCTCACGAACTCGTGGGCCAAGCCGAGCTCGCCCATAAGCAAACGAGCCACAAACTCGAGCCGAGCTCGTGGGTTTAAGGGCCGAGCCAGCGGCCGGCTCATTGACATCACTAATGCTACTTTGTGAAATGTAAAACTACTTCTATGTGTGTTATTTCTAGGAACATTTAGTCACCAACTTCAGTTTCCAAATCAATGCTTGTATAATCAACATAAATCTTTTACTTATCTTAGGCCGCTTTGCTTTGCCCAAAATTTCGCATATGGCTTGGACCGTCTACTTTGTAATTTGAAGTCCTAAAATTTTCCGTTCACCTACTTCCATACAATGCCTCATAATGTTGGCTTGCAAGGTAGGGATGAACACGGTTCGGTTTGGAAAGGTTGTGATAAATTTTAAAATAAAATCACTAAAGCAGTTTGGAAAAATTCCAAACCACTTTTTCCGGTTTGATTCGATTTAAAATCACTGTTTAACAAAGAAAAAATAAACAGATATTAAATAAGTTAGATCATAAATATTAGTATAAAATTTCATATTAAAACTTAAATAATATCATAAAATTATTACAAATCAAAATTCTATAATTCGAATCATTATGCAACATAATAGAAACATTTTAACCTCTTAATCAATACAAATTGACTGCAATTGTAACACATTGTTGGGTTTTGATACCCAATGAATCCCAAGTGATGATGTAAATGTTGGATTAAATTGTTATCAACAACCAGGTTTAAAGGCTCAACCCGAATAGCATGGGCCGTTAGAAGTATGGTTCATTTATATTACCTCTTGGATGGCTTTGAATCTGGCCCATTTAACCCATTTTATTTGTCCAACTAAAGCATAACCTAGCCTATATATATGGTATTTTTGCCCTAGCCATTTAGTGGGTGATTTGTGTGAGAAAAGAAGAAATAAACCATGAGAAAAGAAGAGAGAAACTGGCAACCCCTTTTGAGAGAAAAAACGTGTGACTTCTCTTTGATTTTTGGCCTCGTTTCTTTGTGACTACAAATCATCACTATTATCCTTGTGACCACAAATCATCACCATTATGTTGTCCTTTGTGGGTGAAATTGAGGAGCAATTGAGGTAAATGTATTGGTTGTGGATTGGAGTCGTTTGAATTGGTTGTTTGGTAGAGAAATATAACGTAAAATTGAGCTCCAAAAACACAGTTTTGACGACCTTTGGAGCAAGTTTTCATGATAGCTGGTGTCAGTACTTCAAGGTGGTGGATTTTGCTCGAAAAACTAAAAAAAAAACCCTTTAGAAAAGCGACTTAACTGAAGTAGAAAAACTGATCAAAAAACTATCAAAAAAACTGTGAAAAACCGAACCTATTTTTGTGATTTTCAGCAAATTCAAAGACCTGGTAGTGAAACGAAGACCATTGGTGTAATGTGTAGGTGGAGGCTCTCCTGGGTGGTTGGTATGTGAGGTCGTCGGTAACGTGTAAAACAACGTGTAGGGAGTGTTGGCAGCACGTGGAGGCGTGTGAAAGGAAATCCGGTAACGATTTCTTCGACAATTTGTTCCTTTCATTTTTTGTTGTTAGCTTTCTGTTTTAGGTTATATAGCGAAATCTGGATGATTGTATTCTTTGTGTGTTTGGGATTCGATCGTGCTTGATTGATTCATGAGATTATTAGAGACTTTAGAATAAATAGTGGTGATATTAAAGTGATAAATTTGCATTTCTCGGTATTTATGGACTCAGATTGGTCTGTTCTGGTATATTGGCTTATCCCAATTTAAATTTTAGAATTAGAGCGTTATTGTGTGAGGCGACATTAGTATTGAGGTTACCGTGTAGGGTAACATTGTTTGTGCTAGAAATTTATGAATAATTTACTCTATTTGAAGTGTTGATTTTTCATCGCAAGTTGGTACTTACTTTTGAGCTTTAACCATTGTTTAGTTACTATGTGAGACTGCATTGGGTGAAATTTTGAATTTTTTTGTTGACATACCTTCTTGTTACACTGATTAGTCTGTTAAAATACCTAGACTTAACCTGTTTGAACATTTCCTTGATATAAGATTGATAATCTTACGAGATTCTAGGAATCTAGAACAGTGTATATTGTTGTCTTAGGATTACTTTGTGTGACCTATTTGTGCATTTTGGTTGTTCTGTTTTTCAAAATGTATTCATATTTCGAAATTGGAATTTTCAATATGAAAGGGGATTTTTCGATTTGGCAACAAAGGATGAATGGTATTTTGGTTCAACAAAAAGTTTCAAAAGCAAAAGATGGCAAATTTCCTACAAATTTGACAGAAGCACAAAAAGAGAAATATGATGAACTTGATTACACTTCAATTATTTTATACATATCTGACACTGTTTTGAAAAAAGTTTGAGAACTTGATTCTATAAAAGAACTTTAGCAAAAATGTGAGGACTCATATTTGTTTAAGTCTACTCCAAATAAGTTGTACTTGCTTGAAAAGAATTTCAGTTTTATAATGGATCTTTCATAGGATCTTGATGACATCTGGATATTTTCAACAAACTTATTTGAGATATTGTTAATTGTAATGAAAAGGTATCTGATATGTATAAGGCCATTATTTTACTAATTCTATGCGTGAATCGTATAGGGAGGTTAAGAATGCAATTAAGTATAGTAGAGACAGCTTAACATCCGAGATTGTCATAGATTCTCTTATGAGTAAGGAGATGGAGATTAAGGTCGAAAAAGATGATAAGAGGAGTGGTGAGTTACATATGACGAGGAGTAGAATGAAGTTTAAATAGATGAATTTGGATAGAGCTCAAGACAGTAGTGACTCGAGTGATGAAGGTCGTAAGAAGAAGGGCAAAAGATGGGACAAGTCCAGTGGTATGCGTTGTTAATGTTGTGGTAAGTGTGGAACTTTGTGGGTGATTGCCCTTAGAAAAAGGATAAGCAGAAGGGTAAGATGAGAGACGAGGTGAATGTGGTTATATGGTTGAGTGATGACCCTAGTAGGTTTATTGAGAGTAAACTCAATTTTTGCATGTGCATCCGTGTGTAATATTTTCTACATGTATGTGTTTGCTTAATTCTCTTGGATGGTTATATGTGCATTTCAATGTGTTTGATATATACATTTACATGAATTTAAGAGCAATTTAATTACTTGGTGTAATTGTTTGCATACATAGTAGGTTAAAATGCATTAGTAGTGTGTTGTATGTCTATTGGTGAGATGGGGTATAGATGTATAGGGGTACATTGGTGGTTTGTACCGGGGATGTCGAGTGTGACATTTGGATCACGAGTGAAGAGGTGATTATCTGTCAAGATACTCCAATTAGGTGGAGTGTGAGAGATGCACACTATCACTTCTGTTAGGTAGAGACCCATTATCCACTTAAGTTGGGAGAAGTGATGTGGTGATTGAGAATCATCCCAGGGACTTAGGATCTATAGAGGTTTACCAATTAGACATGAGTTGAGTGATCAGTCTAGTGAGCTTGGTAGGTGTTGCATTTTTTATATCGCAAGTATACGATATCTTAACAAGCAGTATAGTGGACATTTGATTCCGGATATCTTTCCTACAAAAACTATACTTTAGGACTTAATCTAATTTTTATAACTCATATTTGACAAAAATAAGTAAATAATTATAATGGTTGTGATTATTTTTCCTAACTACTTTTAACTCATTGAAAATATAAAAAGATTGCACACAACGAATAATTGAAGATTCAAATATATGATGAATATTAGGGCGTAATAATTTCATCTATTGATCACCTTAATTCTTAATTCAAGATTCATAACCTAATATAATGTTCGATCGAATTCTTCTATTGTATTCAATTTACCCTTCTTAAGTTCTCATTGAGCTTATTTAACTAATTAAATTTCATATTTCTATGTGAATCAACTTTAGTGAAACGAAACACTAGTTCTAAAAATTCATATTATGACCGTAATTATTAGTATGAGTATTTTACTCCATTGACTTCTTTTGAAGTCTTTGGGGAAATGGAAGTGGAGGTACATATGTTTTAACTTTTACAGGAGCTCTAGGTGGATCTTTTCCACTACTCTTATTGTCATCACTTGCTCTTTAGGATTTGTCATTGTATTGCTTGGCAATGATCTCTGTGGACAGAAGGCAAGTTGTTGAGCTACTTGACCAATCAATGTCTTCAACTTCTTGATAGACGTTTGCTTAATATCAATCTGTTGGAATACTTTGTCTATTTTCTACAC
This sequence comes from Fraxinus baroniana, assembly GCA_903798355.1. Lineage (NCBI taxonomy): Eukaryota > Viridiplantae > Streptophyta > Magnoliopsida > Lamiales > Oleaceae > Fraxinus > Fraxinus baroniana. Next base: position 5,608 of record CAIGRO010236160.1, on the reverse strand, counting down.
ATATTGATAAAACTTCTCCCCCAAATTTAGTTTAATCTCCTACTAGACATTATTTGAATCATTCCCTTGTTGATTATCTGGCCATCTGAAATTTGGGTGTTATTCCATTCTGGGTTATATGTTTACTAATATGGGTTAAAATTATGAGAGTCATTCTGAATGAAATTGACTTGTTCCTCGGGAAAGATTATAGACATACAGTTTGCTGTCAAATGGTTAGCTCCACAGTTTTCACATGATGGACCACCCATCAGTGCATGTGCTCTTCTCGTTTGTGATTTCACCAATAGCTCTACCTGCTTTAACAAGTTGCTATCTGTGCATTTGTAGATGTTGTGTTGTCTAATCATACATCTCAGACGCTCTCGATGGTACCACTCTTTCTGATGAAAATATTGAATGTATAGTGTGTACTGATTTTCCTATGGTCAATCCACCAGTAGATGAATCCACATGAGATTTTGACACTGGTGAGTCCGGTGTAAAAGTACTTTACTTGATTTCCTATTATGATTCCATGATATGGACACTTTCGCATCAGCTCTTTGAATCTATTCCATGCCTCGTGATAGCTCTCTCTATCTTTCTGTCGGAAAGTTTGAATTTTCAATCTGATTTTAGCTACTTTTACCAGTGGGAAGAATTTGTTGCAGAATGTTCTGATCAGTTCTTCCCATTTAGTAATGCTTCCTTGAGGTTCGGCGTCTAACCACTCCAATGCAGCTTCTCTTAGTGTATATGGAAAAAAGAAAACAACTTAATAGCGTCTTCATTAACCCCTGGAGCATAGAAGTTCTGACAATTTCTAAAAAATCTGAAGGTACGTGTGTTCGGATTTTCATGAGATAGCTCGTAGAATTGAAGAGTGTTGCTCATCAAATTGATCCACTCGGCCCTTATCCGAAAATTATTTATCCTGAAATCTGGATACACAATACTGGAGCGTGCATTCGCGACTATTGGAGTCAAGAACATTGAAACCGACAAGTCTCCTTAGTTTATTTCCTCTCGCTCCTGCTGCTGATCCAGTAGCGTCGCTACTCTTGTGGCCACTTGTCCAATTGGTTGAATAGGAATAGGAATATTTTGATCGTCGGTCATTTGATGTTGCTGTTTTTGTTTGTGTTCTTTACATTTTCATCTGAAAGTACGTTCTATTTTCGAGTCAAACGATTCAAGATCCGCTTTGGGTTCAGAGCATACAACGAACTCTTCTTTTTTTAATAAAAGAAAGTAAAATCAAATAACACTTAAAGATAAAATAAACTAAGACTAAAAGTAAATAATCCCCAGCAGGGGCGCCAAAACCTTATTGCACTTTTTATATTGCATGTGTACGATATCGTAACAAGCACTATAGTGGACTTTTGAGTCCAAATATCGTTCCCACAAAGGCTATACTTTAGGACTTAATCTAATTTTTCTAACTCATATTTAGCAAAAGCAAGTAAATAATTATGATGATTATGTTTAACCAATTGAAAATATAAAAAGATTGCACACAATGAATAATTGAATATTCAAATATGTGATGAATATTAGGGCTTATATAACAATTTCATCTATTGATCATATTAATTCTTAATTTAAGATTCATAACCTAATGTAGTGTTCAATCGAATTCTTCTATTGTATTCAATTTACCATTTTCAAGTTCTTATTGAGCCTATTTAACTAATAAAATCATATATCTCTATTTGTATCAACTTTAGTTAAACAAAACACTAGTTCTAATATTTAATATTATAATCGCAATAATTAGTATATATATCTCTACACATTATACTAATTTATTGAATTTTATTATATAGTCTAAATCTCAAACCCACCTCTCGATACGTGTGTGTGTGTGTGTGTGTGTATATAAATAAATAAATCGTATAAATCTTGAATAGAAAAATAAAGGATTACAAGTCGACTAAATTGTTTTCCCTAATATAAAAATTAGCTATTCATACTGTAAAAATCAAAACACGCAAAAGTATAATGATATCATCAAAAATTGATGAAACATGAAACTTCTCGTGTCTGCCTTCTCCTTTCTTTTTTTCTCTTTTTTTCTTTTTTTTTCTCTCTCTTTCTCTCTTCTTTTCTCTTTGCGTTCCTTTCTACCTTTCGACTTTTCCCCCTTTTTTCTACTCTATTTCCTTTTTCTTCTTTCCCTCTCTTCTTTTTCTCTCTTCTTTTTCTCTGCCTTTTTTCTCTGTGTTCCTTTCTGTTTTCTCCTCTCTTTTTGCAAGTTTCGGTACGTGTGTGTGTGTGTATAAGTCCATTGAGACACATTTAACTCCAATTCATTTAATGTATTATTTCACTCCAATGTTTCATCTTTGGATTTTGTCATTTTTCGCCAGTTTTACATTCTTTTCTCAAATTCTTAATTAAACATAAAGTTTTACCTACAAAATATAATATAATATAATATAAATTAGGTGAAATTTTATCCAAAAGACAATAAAATATCATGATTTAAGGCCTCGAATAAGTGTAGAAACTACACTTATTAGTGGGTGATGAGGTGAGATATGTGTTTTCTAGATCTGAGCAACACGGAACATGATAGGATAAGTATGGTGAGATCTTTTCGTGGGGTCATCATGCATTTGTTGCATACGTATTGGCTGCTTGATTGATTAACTTGGTGTTAATTTGTTGTTCTATGTGAATGTTTTCTTTTGAAAAGATCTGTGTTATCCATATGATACCTCTATCGCATGTTTATTTGCTCTTGATTGATTACTGTGATAATCTACTTCTACTTGGGTATTTATTTATAACCTTAGCCTTGGTGAGTACATAGAGCAAGTTTGGCATGTGTTTCGGGTCTGAAACACAAGGTAAGGTTTGTGATTCAATTTTATTGGTTGCCTTGATTATGCAAGCGTTACTTTGTGTTTTGACTGCTTACAGATTGATTGGGTGTCAAGGTGGAGATTTGTTGGGTTTTGATACCTGAAGAATCACATGCGATGATTTAAACGTTGGATTAAATTGTTACCAACTACCAAGTCTAAAGGCTCAACCCGAAAACAACGTGGGCCGTTGGAAGTGACTTAAATAATTAATGTTGCTCATGGCCCATTTATATTACCTCTTGGATGGCTTTGAATCTTGGCACATTTAACATCTTTTATTCGTCCAACTAAAGCCTAACCTAGCCTATATATATGATTTTTTTCCCTATCCATTTAGTTGGTGATTTGTGTGAGAAAATAAAAAGAAACCACGAGAAAAGAAGAGAGAAACCGGCAGCCCCTTTTGAGAGAAAAAAATGTGTGACTTCTCTTTATTTTTGGTCTCGTTTCTTCCCTTTTTCATTGTTTTTCTTCTTGCCTTTGTAGCTACAAATCATCACTTTTATCTTGTCCTTTGTGAGTGAGATTGAGGAGCAACCGAAGTGAATATATTGGTTGTGGGTTGTAGCCATTTGGATTGGTTGTTTGGTAGAGAAAGATAACGTGAAACTGAACCGAAAAATTCCGTTTTGACGACCTTTGGAGCAAGCTTCCACGACACACATGATACATTTTCTACATAAAGATAAAAATATAGTATATGAATTCATTAATTATAGTTAAATGATATAAAATAATTAATAAAAGAAAATGAATAAAAAGATCAAATACGATAATACATTTTATAACTTTTGTGAATCATCCAATGCTTCTACTTCATTCAAATATTGACAAATCACTATAGGTTTCTATGTTACATTCAACCACTTTTTAGGGCAACTCACCACCTCAACCATATTTGCACTCAACGAGCTCTTAAATGAATCAAGAATCCGACTACTAATGGGAAATATAGACTCAAAAATAATTGTAGATATTTGAATAGCTAACACATTTTCAACAACTTAAGGGGACAATATTATATTCATTTGCAGACAATTTTCACTGAAGTTATATGTCCAAAGGCTCATTGGTCAAATTTTCAAAACGACCATTTAAGTAATTCATCAAATCATTCTCGCAATTAACAGTAAAATCTAGAAACTAAGTTAATATGTAAATAATTAATAGAGTGACCTAACTAGGAAATTGAGATGTAAATAAACAAAAAATGTCGTCCTCTAAAAATTTAAGGGAGCCCTACACAAACTAGAATAATACAATAAAACTACCAATAAAATATAGCAAACAATTACCAAAAAATAAGAAAATTTGGATAAACTAACCTAAAAACTTAGCCGAAATTCGAGAATATTATTAGTGGAAGGAAAAAATAGCTAAGTTGAATTAAAATATGTATTTAATTGTCTACTCAAGTGTAATGGACGGTCGATGAATATGGTTTAACACAAGTTATTCGACAATTCACCCAATTTGAGGGTTTTGCGTTTAGTATTTGGATTTGATTTAATTAATTAATTGGGATGGACATTTGTCTATTTACATATTGATTTCAATTGAATTATGTCTAATATTGATATACCGTTTTAATTAGGATGTGTTTAGTTTTACTTGGGTTGGATAAAATTTAGATTAATTTATTTTTATTTATTTTTTTTTTTTTTGGTAAACTGTTTGCAAAAATTGAAACCTAAATTAAATCACTTTGAAGTGGTTTGGTTCGATTCAAAATCAAAACGTTGACAAATTAATGTAGATCCAAACCAAAGGTTTCGGTTCGGTTTAGCGATTTGGCGATTTCGTTGTTCGGCCCTATTGCAAGGTGGTTTTCTATGGAATTTCTACTAATTGTAAGTGTTTCTAACAACTCCATTTGAGGTTTATATTTTGATAATTATCTAATGTGGGATTTAATATCCTTTAACATGCTTCTGTAAGATAGTGACTCAATTGAACAAATCAATCTTAAAATTCGTATACTCTTTTTGAGTTTTAATCGAATGAAATTGTTCCTTAAAGCTTGGGCTCGATACCATATTAATACTTGAGATTTCATCTTAAAAGATCAACCTTATTAAAAAGAGTAGCCCGAGATTTTGTATGTTGGTCTATATTTCGGTAATTACCCGATGGCCCAAGCCATTATATATTGGTCTATATTTCGGTAATTATTGTTACAACTCATTTTTATTAGTCAAAGTCAAAGGTGGAATTGTCAAAGTCAAGGTCAAACATGGACTAAATTGGAATAAATTATTTTTGGGGGTTAATTTTATTATTGGAAATATAAGGGTTTTATATGGATTAGACTTGGAAGTGAAGGATTTACTTAATTGTCTTCGAAAGTTAAGGGACTTAAGGTGCAAATCTCCCCAAACTTTGACATTTCAACCTATTTCTCTCATTTTTCCCTCACCATTCACGCAGAGGCCAGAGGAAAACGACAGAGGAGAAAAACGAAAAGGGAAAAGGGAAAGAAATGAGAGAAAGGGAANAAAGTTAAGGGACTTAAGGTGCAAATCTCCCCAAACTTTGACATTTCAACCTATTTCTCTCATTTTTCCCTCACCATTCACGCAGAGGCCAGAGGAAAACGACAGAGGAGAAAAACGAAAAGGGAAAAGGGAAAGAAATGAGAGAAAGGGAAGGAAAGGAAAAAGAGGAAGAGAAGAAAATGGTAAGAGTTGATTTCTTCCATCTTGGGTTTGATTTCTCTTTATTTTATTTGAAGAAACCGAAATTTATATGTTGAT
>CAIGRO010236132.1:0-20157 GCA_903798355.1 Fraxinus baroniana | reverse complement strand
TATTTTTATTTTAATTAATTCAGTAATTATTATTTGTAACATTTCAAATTTAATTTAAATGTAAGTAATAATAATAATAATAATAATAATAATAATAATAATAATAATAATAATAATAATAATAATATAACAAAAATGACACAAATACCCTCAAAAATACTTTTGGCAAATTAAAAGAAGGCAAATTGGACTTTGCACCATTTTGGAAAAATGGTGCAAAGTGAATAGTGTTGCACCATATTTGGTATTCCATTGGAGCGCCTTTGCACCAAAATTTGGTGCAATGGTGTCTCCATTGGAGATGGTCTAAATATACTACATAACTTCAAAAAAAAAAAAAAAAAAATTTACCGAGTCTTTATATTTTCCCAATTTATGAAGTTTGTAACTGAAATTTTGAACTACTAATATCACGGTGCTACAGAAATGCAAATTCATAAAGATCAATTTGGAGACCATGGTAGAAGATTCGAGAGAGAGGAATCATCACTGTTCATAGGCATCGCGCGCTCATAGTAATATCCAAAATCTCATTTTGTTATTTGCACTCCGAATATCTACTTAAAGACATATAGGGTTTGTTTGAGCTCCACTACAATTTAATAATACATTTTGGAATAATATATTGATGGAGAATAAGTAATTAAAAATAAGGAAACATTTTGGTTTGGAATGTAATATTATTTTATTAAAAAATGTGTGATTAAAAATAAAAGAAAAATATATTTTGAAAATAATGAAATAAAATAACAACATAATTTGTGACGGGTTTTCAATTGTAATAAACAATTTCTGCAAGAAATCACGGTGAGATATTCGAGTAATTGAATCAGCTCGAAAATTCATATAGAAATATCACATATTTCATGAAGAAATACATAACCGTTCATTTTTGGGTTCCCAAGATTTAAAGATAATTGCTGCACTCTCTTTCCTTGCATCTGCAGAAACTAATTACTTTTTTTTTCCTTTCATCAAATGAATTTTTTATGACTTTCGATTTTGTTGTAACGTCATGATACATATTACAACTTTAGGTGAATTCTATTTAATTGAAGCATCATGAAATTTTATTGCAGAAAATCATATTCCAAATAACAAAAGCATAGTAAAAAACTTAGCGCATGTTTGGGTCCCATTTTTTTTGGAAAGAATACATTTTGAAATCGTATTTTGATGAAGATTATGTGGTTAAAAAATAAGAATTTGTATATAATATTATTTTATTGAAGAATGCGGTTAAAATAAGAGAGAATGATATTTTGAAAATAATAAAACTAAACAGAAGCTTAATGTTAGATTTCAAATATTTTGACAGAAACACGTCAGTTTGTTCCCTACAGCTAGATATACTAATTGCAATATTGCATGTTGTCCTTCATGTGTCTTTGGTATTGTGAATTTCAACAAATGATCTAGGATTTGTGTTACGTCATGCTATGATTCACAAGTTTATGTTAATTCTAAGTAATGTGTTAATTTCCAAGTTATGTGTCTAATGATTCAAATGATGATGTATAGCGTTTTTATGATTTGGGATCCTTAAATGAATATAAGAAACAAAAACTTGTTCTATACTTTCATTTATGTAATAACATTCGTACACACACATGTTTTGGGCATGAGGCTTTGTCGATGAGTGGTTTTGGAAGCAATAACTTTATTATGAAAACATCTTATGCTCCTAATCTAAATTATGTATTTTTAATTTCTTCTGCAAATGTATAATCTCTCTTGTTAAACTACAATTGGATTTTTATTGGAAAACAATCTCTTTCTATTTTGTTCGGTCCATTGCCTGAAATCCCTTTCTTAAAACTAAAAATCCAATTGTAGTTTAACAATAAATAACTTTACCCTTCCAATAAATATCATATTTATCTACGGGTTTTCTTGGTAAATGCATCTCTTTCCCATAGATACTCAAGTTTTTAAATTTTATAAATTTCACATCAATGTATCAATTATATGGATAGCAATCCAAGTAGTCAAAGCTATTCTTTCTGATTATTTTCAACAAGCAAATACGATGACTATGTTATACACATTCATGTACTACATTGCACATTTTAAGACAGTACAAAGAATAGATACTAGTACTATATAGAATAAAGAAATAGAAAATTACTTACGATCAGATTCCTCAACAAGAGTAGATATGGGGTTGTTGAGAAATTATTTAATTTGCCATATATAGTTAATTGTGCATAAATGCTATCTTAAAATTAAGTTCAAAATTAAAGCAATCTAATAAAGAATTAAGTAATTGAGCTATGGATTAAATAAAGTGTAGACCAAATTATGTGTAGAGACCGGATCCATTAGAGTTTGTATTTGATGATTGGACGAATGATAGCTCAAGGATAACTAATCAAGAGGGGAGTGAAATGATTTTTAAAAACTTTTTTTTTTTTTTTGAAAATTTAATATAAACTCAAGCAAGTAAAGACTAAATAGATTGATTCAAATAATAAACGCAAATATGAAAGCAATAAATAAAATGGAGAAATGATACAAACGATGTAATTGTGGAGATTCGATCCAAAACAATGATCTATGTTCTCCGTTACCAAGTTCTCAGGCATGAGCAAAGCCTTTTCACTGTGTTGAATGACTTATGGTGCAATCAAACCCTTTACAATGCTTCCAGTAACTTATAAACAAAGAGTTTCGATCCTTATTTGTGTTGAGCTTTAGAACCCTCAACGCGACTTACTATTGAGCTTTAACAAGACCTCAATATGATCCACACTATTAACCTTTACGAGACCTCCATAGACCCACATGATGACTTACAAGAAGGAAAACCGGTCCTTATACAATATTGATCTTTATGGGATTCTAACACAACCCACACTTTATCAAAGTGGAATTCCTCCCTTAATCCTAACTATACTAAAAGAGGCAGTTTTGAAAGGCCATGTGTCAAAAAAATACATCGTCAACATAGACGACATCGTTTGACGTATTTCCTACACGAGAAACCCTGTGTTTTATTCTCTCCAGAAGCTAAAATTCACCCTCGTGCACGTGTTTTGAGTTTCGATTGCCACGAAATCAATGGAGACGCCATACGAAGCATTGACACTGTTGCGAGGATGAGGGTTTTCACGGAGACAAGACTGTGTCTCTGTCGCGCACGGCGTCTCTTCACGCTCTAAACACAAGAAATGGCACCCTATTCCTCTTTCAAACACCAGTTTTTGCAATTTTTGTAGTTAATTCTTGTTCGTCTTGTAAATTGAACCATTTGAAGCTTCTCTTTTTGTTCGAGTTCGCCTATTTTGACCTGCTACATCTTTTTTCCTAATTACTATAAGTGTTTTTCTTTTTTATTTCATTTCTACTATTCCGTTACTAAAGTAGTATAATCCCGCCGACCTCAATTTCCTGTGTGTTTTTTTTTCTTGTAGTTATTGTGGATGAATTTGTTTCTGGTTTGCCGTTGGTTCTGAAAGAAGATAGAGCCGCCTAAAAAAGAAACCTAGAAAATCTTCAATTTCATCTCTCTGGTAAGTGCAACTCTCCACTTGAGATACTTTGTTTCAAATGAATGTTACACCTTTGAATTTGACTTTATTTTCAGGAAATTATGTTGTGCTGGATGTAATTTAATTTGTAAATTTCCCAAGAGCTATTCAACATTAATTACCTCAAAATGGGTTCAAATTGTGGTTTTTATTTTTTATCATTTACTACTAGGTACCTACCTTTTAAGAGCTTTTATCATGCTAATTTTATTTGATGTTAGTTAAACAATTTTTTATATTACTGCTTCACTTTGGCATGTTGCTGTTGTGGATTCATAAGGATGGTGAGATATTTCTCATGGTTTGGGGTGAGAATTGCTAATGGATGGTGTAGAGATTGGCATTTTTGTAATTTGAATGACTTATCTTTTTCAAATATACATCTTTCGGTGTTGGATTGCATCAATTGGGTCCTTAATTGAAACGGGGTACGCAACAAAAGCAAGGAGATCAACAAGCCCTTTGATTTTGAGTAAATAATCATTGATTGACAGAGAATCCTTCTTTGCATGTTGCAATTGTGTCTTCACGTGCATGATTTCCAACAAATCTGTGGTGGAATCGACGGGTCGAAGGTGGTGGAGCCGACTATACTTGTTATTATGGGTTGGCCGAAAGATAGAAGCTGTTGATGATGATGATGATGATGATGGTTTCCAGTTCTTTTTTGTCTTCCTTTTTTCCCTTTAATTTGTAAAACGTTTCAATTATTTGTTTTATTTACGTTTCTCATATTGCTTTTATAGCTAAAATTGTATTTATTGAACTTTTTTCAACCTTTGAAAGTCACTTTCTGTGAACCCGTACCTATAGATTTATGCCTTGTTTTGATGCGTAAAGATAACTTGATAACTTAACAATTCTTGCATTGTCTAATTGTAGACAATTGGTGGCGACATTAAACCTGTAAATGTACTACCTCAGGTACTCATATCTTAATTTTTTTTTCCTTTTGGACATTTGATTTTATGGAAGTTCACTGGTTTATTTGACGGGCATCATGTGCAAACTGGTAAAAATTATAAGAACAAATGGAAGGAATTAGTTGACTGATTCCACATTATATTACTTGGTATTGTCCTGATGCTTTTATTTTGAGCAAACAGTGCAAGTCATATTGTATAAACCATGGAAGATATTGTGCATCGAATATTGAGTAGGATTTCAGCAAGGGATATGATGTAAAAGATGTTGTGCAAAATCTACACCATGCTTTTTTTAAAGATAGCCGATGAAATTGGAAAACCATGGCTTTAGTAGGATTATGTGACAAATTTTGTAATTTGATGTCTAATCATAGAGAACAAATACAATAAAGATTCTGCAGATGAGGTAATACGTTTACTGGATATGTTACAATTACATTCTACCAACGTTTTAATCAACAAAAAAATAAAATCAGCAGGTACTATATTACTCCTATTATAGATCTGTATACATATGTGAGTTAATGTTTGCCCATCACTTCAAATGAACTTTAAGGTATGCATTTTCTTCCAGTTACTTTGCTGCACTTGGTGAGAAGATTGCAGTCATATCACCTGAAGTACTCGTCAATGTCGGTGTTCCATGCTGCAAATAACAATTTAATATGATATCTTATTCTTTTATATTGTTTACTCACTACAACTTAATTTCAGTCGCTTCTGGGAAAGGCCCACATTGCCAGGTTTTCTTATTTTTTGCAGCTCTTAGACTATGTCATGTACTTCTTTCACCAATTTAAGAAATTAAACAAAGGTAAATTGAGTTATATATAACTGATGCAGCAAATTTTTTAACCATTTTCCCTTCCATTTCCCCAGAGAGTGGCTCTCATCTGGCCTCTTAAAATCAATCTTCCTCCAACGTTGCCTCCATCGTTTTTCCGACCTATACCATCCTCCTGACTAATAGACCCATGTGGAGCTTCAAAACCTCACTCTTTTCTCCTATTCACAACAAAATTTCTACTATTTCTTCCAACAAATCTTGAGTTCCCACTTGGACACAAAATGCTTATCAACAAATCATCTTCATTGCAGATAAAAGCCTACAGTCTCAAAAGTCTCAAAGCATGGCATGGGTAGGGTACCACATCACGTATACCTACTATGATTATTGAAGGTCTTAGAGAAAGCATTGATGCTCACATGACTTCTGATGGTAACTACGGGAAACTCATGATAAAAATCAAAACTTCGTTGCACACCTAGTGTTTTATCTTCTTGTTTAGATGAATAAATAATTTTTAAATTTTTATTTCTCGATTCTTTCTTCATCTGGGTTTTTGATTGTACAAAAATTTGCACCAAATAATTCTGAAGGAATCCTGCAGCATTATGTTAATAAGTTTTTAATCATTGCTGTACTCTTGGCGAAGACTATAGTTAGATCAAATCAATCAATAAATGACAAAGGAAAACACAACTCACAACTGGTGTTTCTGCTCTTTGAGGCGAATTACACACCTTTAATCAGGTAAAACTTGACTTCAATTTATTTCTTGTGTAGTGAAATGAACAACAGTCCACAACTAACTATTTACACGTCTTTAGAATATCATTGAACAAGTGGTTGCTTCTATGAGAGACCTAAAGACTCGTGTGGAATGAATATTAATTTCACTTATTAATTTCAACCAAAGTACAATCAATTTATAATACAAGGAAGAAAAAAAGGAAAAAATATCCTGCCTAAAAAGGAAAATAAATAAACAGCCAATTATCCTAAAAATACAAGCTTTCTAATTAATCATAATTTCCATCTAAGATTTACTTCCACACTCGAATGCTTTCTACACTCCCTCCTCAAGTTGACCTATAGATGTTGATCAAGTTCAACTTGCAGTTAAAGTCGTCAAACATTTGTCTAGATAATCCTTTGGTGAAGATATCCGCCATTTGCTCTTTTGTTGGAACATATGTCATGCAAATAATTCCTTCATCCGCTTTCCCCTTGATAAAATGCCTGTAAACTTCTATGTGTTTTGTTCTATCATGCTGCACTAAATTGAGAGAAATGCTGATTGCTGCTTTGTTCTCACAAAATAGTTTGATTGGAAACTCCATTTCAACTTTAAATTCTTCCAACAGTTTCTTTATCCATAAACCTTCACAAATTCCCTGTGCAACTGCTCTAAATTCAACTTTGGCACTGCTTTGTGCCACTATATTTTGTTTCTTGCTCCTTCAAGTCACTAAATTTTCCCATACAAAGGTACAGTAGCCGGAAGTCGACCTCCTATCTTCTGTTGATCCAGCCCAGTCTACATCTGTAAATATCTCTACTCCTTTCTGTTTAGTTTTCTCGAAAAACAGTCCTTTTCCAGCGGTGCCCTTTAGATATCTGAGGATTTTATATACTGTCTCCAAGTGAGCCTCTTTGGGAGAGCGCATATGCTGGCTTACCACACTTACTGTAAAGGCTATGTCAGGTCTAGTATGCGATAGGTAAATTAACTTCTCAACTAGTCTTTGATATCTGTCTACTTCTACTGAGTCCCTTGTATCCTTTGACAATTTTCCCGCCTCAATAGGTGTGTCGCTGGGTTTGCATCCCAGCATGCCGGTTTCGACTAAAAGATCGAGAATGTATTTCCTTTGAGAAACACTAACACCCTTATTTGATCTTGGAACCTCCATCCCTAAAAAATATCGCATTTGTCCTAGGTCTTTTACCTCAAATTCAGTGGCTAAACACTTCTTTAGTCTTTCCATTTCAGTTATGTTATCACCTGTTAGGATTATATCATCCACGTATACAACTAGTATAGTCTTTATCCCGTCTCTAGATTGTTGGAAGAACATTGTGTGATCTGACTGCCCTTGCTGATATCCATGGCTTTTTAACACCTTTGCAAATCTATCGAACCATGCTCTGGGTGACTGTTTGAGCCCATACAGAGATTTTTTCAGTTTACAAACTTGATTTTCCTTATTCTTGTTGTTGAAACCTGGTGGTGTTGTCATATAAACTTCTTCTTCCAGATGCCCATTGAGAAACACATTCTTAATGTCTAATTGTTGAAGTGACCAGTCTAAATTTACTGCCAACGACAAGAGAACTCGAACGTATTGAGTTTTACCACGGGTGCGAATGTTTCAGTGTAGTCAATGCCATAGGTTTGAGTGTATCCTTTGGCAACTAGACGTGCTTTATAACGTTCTACTGTCCCATCTGTTTTGTACTTGATGTTAAAGACCCATTTACAGCCTTTTCTTTCCTTTCGGTAGGTCTACCACTTCTCAAGTTTTATTTTTTTTCCAAAGCCTTCATTTTCTCCATTACTGCTTCTTTCCCTTTGGGTAATTTCAAGGCCTCCTGAATATTCAGTGGGATTTCTATTTTATCAAGGTTAGCAGTAAAAGTATGAAACTTTGTAGATAGAGCAATATAAGATGTAAATTTTGAGATATGATGAAGAGTAGATAGGATGAAGAGTACATGACCGAGTTTGTTTTCTGATGGAAATGGGTAGATTCAAATTTGAAGATTCATTGGATAGATTCTCCTGGCCTTATCACCGGTTCCGACTCTCTTGGTACCTCAGATGTAAGAGTTTCCTTATACTTTGATTTCGACTTCCTTGAGTAAACTAATATCTCTTTGTTACTATTTGTTTCGACATCTCCCCTGAATTCAAGTTCCCTCCTGTATATGGCACATTAGAAGGTAGAGTGGTAGGTTCTGTATATACTAGTTCAGGTGGGGAAAGATCAATATTTAAGAATTTCCGATTTGAGAACTGATCATCTTTACTTATATACTCCCCCTGAAGATGAGATTTGTTATAGTAAGGTGTGTTTTTGAAAAAGGTTATGTCAAGGCTAACATAGATTTTCTTGTGTAACGGGTCAAAGCACCTATAGCCCTTTTGTGTAGGAGTGTCCAAGGAACACACATTTTACTGCACGTGGTTCAAGTTTATTTCGAAGATGGGAGTGGATATGTACAAAAGCAGTACTCCCAAACACTTTGAGAGGTAGGTTAGAAGCGAGGCGGGAAGTTGGAAAGTGATTTTAGAGTCTTTGTGAATCGAAAGAGAGGGTTCTGTTGGGCATTCGATTGATGAGATATGCAGAAGTTATGATGGTATCCCCCTCAAAAAAGTTTGGCACATGTGCAGTGAACATGAGAGCACGTGTCACTTCGAGTAGGTGTCTATTTTTCCGTTCAGTAATTCCATTTTGTTGGGGAGAGTGAACACATGAGTTTTGGTGGACTATCCCATGTTTTTTTAGATAGTCTTGTAAAGTGGTGTTAAAGTATTCTGTGCCATTGACAGTGCGTAAAATTTGGAGTGGTGTTTGAAATTGAGTTTGAATCATAGAGTGAAAATTAATGAAGACGTTGCGGACATTCGTTTTTTCTTTTAAGAGGTAAACCCAACATACCCGAGTGTGGTCGTCTATAAATATGACAAACCATTTTGTTTGGGTACGGTTAGTGTAATGAGAAGGACCCCATAAATCACTGTGAATCATGGCAAAAGGTTTGGAGGGTTTGTATGTAGAAGTCGGAAAAGATGTACGCTTATGTTTTGCAAGTTCACAATTTTTACATTGAAACTCAACAGAAGTTTTATTCATGAAAATGGAAGGTAATACATGTTTTAAGTATTTTAAGCTAGGATGACGTAATCTATTGTGCCATAACAAAAGTTCACTATCCTTAGAGATAGATGCAGAATTATAGCCTAAGAGATGACCTAATTTGCTCAAATCAATTTCCTCAAAGTAGTATAGTCCCTCGAACTCCTTAGCACTGCCTATCGTCTTTCCCGATGAAAGGCTTTGAAATATATATTAGGATGGAAAGAATTTAGCATAACAATTAGAACTTTTGGTCAATTGACTAACAGATAGCAAATTACAAGACAATTTTGGGACATGAAGTACAGATTGCAGTGTTATGGATTCAGAGATTCAAATACTCTGTTTTCCTGCAACAGATGAGAGTGATCCATCTGCAATTTTTACTTTAATGTTTCCCGTACAGGTAGTGTATGAAGAGAATAGGTGATATGAATTTGTCATGTGATCAGACGCACTGAAATCAATAATCCAAGCGATTTTAGATCGTGAGGTGCTTAGGGCTCTAAGAAAGTTACCTTTGTGAGCAAAAAAACTAGAAGGACCTTTAGGGGATTGTTGACCAGATTTTTGGAGGTTTGAGAACATTTGGTAAAGTTGCTCCAGTTGTTCTGAATTGAAAGCCACACTAGAACTTTGACTACTTGTTGTTTCGGCTTGATATCCTCGGCTTCTACTATTTTTTCTTGACTTCCAATCCATGGGGTTTTCGTGAATTTCCCCAACATGTGTCTTCTTTTATGTCCCAACCGACGACAATGTTCACACCAAGGTCATCCCTGCAATTTAAGGTTAGACCCATCACTATTGCCTTTTAATAAAGAGCCCGAATTTTCTCCTCCAAGTCCAGTTGGTCTAAATCCACTAGAAGGGTTATTGTTTGACCTAGGCCCAGCAGGCCCATTTAATTTAAAGTATCCAAATCCACCGGGCCCATTCATATTTCCAATTCCAGCAACGTGTCTTGGCCCATTATTCCTCAAATTTAAAGACCCATTGCGACCAGGGCAGAGGACGCCTCATTGGATATTTCCTTCATCATCACTTGCCGGGGCCTCTTCACATCGGACCTCGGAGAAGACTTTGCGGGTGGAGGGCAATGGTCGCCTACCCAAAATTCGGCCCCTGACATCATCAAGCTCTCGATTCAGACCTGCTAGGAATTCATATACTCTTTCGTTCTCCTGTTTCTTCTTGTACAGAGCTATATCCTCTGGGCACTTCCAATCCTCGTCACAACTAAGGTCAAAATCTTGCCACAACTAAGGTCAAAATCTTGCCACAGGGAGACCATCTCCATATAGTAGTCGGTAACGTTCTGGGTTCCTTGCTTCGTTGCCATAACTGGGTCTTTATCTCGAAGATGTGTGAAGAATCTTCAAAATCGGAGTATGTTTCTTTCACAGCCTCCCAAACATCTTTTGTGGTGGGAAGAAAGAGGTACATTTTTCCAATTGAAGGTTTCATGGAATTCACTAGCCATGCCGTTACCATGGGATTTTCAGAATTCCATCTTGACAAGAGTTTTGCATCAGTTGGCTTCTTCGTATCCCCGGTCAGGTAACCTAATTTCCCTTTTCCATCGATCACTAATTTTATCGATTGTGCCCATTCTTAGAAGTTCCTACCATTCAATTTTTCCACTGTAAGTTGGAAGGAGTTTTCGATTCCATTTGAGCTAAATGAGGAATTAGCCTCTGTTTTGAATGGGGAAGTTTCAGACGTTGTGGATTCCTGGTTGGTGGGTGGGGTTTCCGCCATTCATCTGCTAGGTTAGGTGACCTAGCTCTGATACCATGAAGACACGCGTGGAATGAATATTAATTTCACTTATTAATTTCAACCAAAGTACAATCAATTTATAATACAAGGTTGGGAAGAAAAAAAGGAAAAAATATCCTGCCTAATAAGGAAAATAAATAAACAGCCAATTATCCTCAAAATTCAAGCTTTCTAATTAATCGTAATTTCCATCTATGATTTACTTCCATACTCGAATGCTTTCTACAAGACCTAAGTAAAATGATCAAGGGGATGCATCATAATAGATTGGTTGTTTCTATATGTAGAAATGTAGGTTGAGTTTGATTTTATTAACTTAGTTTTAGTCAGACAATGCAACTACTTGATTTGATAATTTGTGCATATGTCATCGTTTTTTTTTCATTATATGTTTTGTGCATATATTGAAATTTTAAGCATTTCTTTCTAGGAAGGTTCCAATATCGCTGAATGAAACTAAGCAAGAGGTAAAATTTCCTTACTCAAATGACTTTATATATTGTCATTATGTAGTCTAGCTACGTCTATAGAGGTTTTAATTGTTTGTCAATATTGTAACTTATTAATAAAATGGCTATGATTTTTGATTCATTTACATGTTTTTATTCTGATTTAGGTCTCCATTAATGTTATATCTTCAACTGGAGACTTTCAAATTCGAAAAGTAATAAGAAATTAAAAAATGAATAGCTTTTGATTGAGCAGAATATAGATTGTTAGATTTTGAATGTTTAGATGTTCTATTTTGGATTATTGCTACCAAGAGTAAGCTTGATTGTGTTTAAATTACTTGTGTGAAGGGAGGCTCATTTTGAAGGGGGTATTTCCTTTGTTTCTATGGTATTCATTATTGAAGCTAAAGAAGGAATTTTGGTTTCTTCCTCCATTTTAGTGGGTATTTCATTAGGAACAATGATCGGAGCTCTAATCGGGCAGGAGACTAAAAGTGGACTTGTTAGAGAGGCTGCTTTGGCACTATTTGTGGTGATGTTTACTCAATCAAGGTCTTCGAGTCTTCACTCCTTTTATGGCAATTAGATGAGTATGGCATTAGTGTATATTGTATTTGGCGAGATGAAAATGTTGATGCTTCCGTGGAGAGTCACTTATTCAGTCTATCTTCAGGTACTATTAATCACGAATAATAATGAATCTTTTATTGATCTATTTAATTGATTGAAAAGAAAATCATCTTCTAAACATTCAGGACTTCTAGGTCGGGAAAATGGTTTGAAGTTTGCCTCAGTACCACCACATGTTTCATCTACCTTGCATTAATACTTGGCTGCTTACACGTGGATCTAGCCCAATGTGAAGGAGGGACCTGTAATCTTCTCTTCTCTGTAAATTATATTTACACAAAATACTACTTCAATTTCATCATGTCTACGTCTAGGTTTTCTTTATTTGTTAGATAAACCCTCAATTACACAAATTTTCCATACAATTTAGTTTTGTACTTGAGTAGTTGAGTTTATTGATTGTACTTGGATTGGATCACATTTTGTATTATGGTATTGCATGTAATAATTGGTAAAGTTTGGCGAAAAGGTTAAATAAGAGTTGATTTTTCCAACAAAGAAGAAATAGGACTTGAACTAAATCCTCTCCGCGTTGCGTAGAGAGAGGAAAAGGTTAAATAAAAGCCGATTTTTCCAATAAAGAAGAAATAGGACTTGAACTAAACCCTTTTCGCGCTGTGCGGAAACTTGAACTAAACCGTCTCTGTGCACACGGATATTTGTCCATTATATATTCACATTTTACACTGCAATTTCATTTAATCATCTATCCGATGCCTCTCACAGACAGATATCTTGATTTTCGCGCTTTGGATAATTTCCATGTTTTTTTAAAGTGAATTGATTTTCATGAATTCGTAATCGGACTACAACCAGATCGATTCAGCTTCATCTCGATCTCGGACTAATCGAGTTTTTGTTTCTAATTACGGTGCATATCTCAGATCTCTAATTTGGGAGCTATTTATTATGAAGCATGCATTGGAATTAAGTCAATTGAGCTGTTGTGAATTTTTTTTATTTTTATGTATCTATTCTAATCGTTTCATTCATGCATCTCAGATCTTGGTGTCGCTTTGTCAAGTTTGTAGTATTAACTGTGCTACATTAGACTACATCATAATCCTCGATTTGCATGCAAATAAAGCATAGCTATGCACCATCATTCACATATTAGAATTTGTGTGATATTCGTTGATTTGTGTACTCATAATAATGAACATGTGCTCTAAACAAAATTATGGTTAAAAGTTTGATTGGCTGAATTTGTAGAAGTTGGTTCGACAATTGGCGATGGAGTTTATATTCTTGTTGGCATAGTCGCTAGGGAGCATTCAACACCAACCTTACTTTTTCCTTTCTAATATTCTTGTTTGCTTATACATAATTATAGCTTTGGAGAAACTAGAGGATTACTTGATTTTTAATCAAGCTTTCAGATATTTTTTTGATAATTCCTTCAATTCCTTGGATTGCATGCAGTGTTGCTTGGTTAATTGGTTGAGCATTAATATTGGAATACACTATCGGAGGCTCTGCAATTGCTCGTGACATATCTCAAAATTTGTTGCTGGACATTTCTTTTTATATTTAGCCATTTTATTAGGTCTCTTTGTGCATGTTGTAGGATTCATCTTTTATTTTTAAGGATACCAGTAAGCTAAAATTTGCTCTTCTCTGCCTTCCATAATCTCAATTTTTGTCTTCCTTGCATCAATCCATATTTGTTTATGCATATCTTAACCTTTACAATAGTTTGCTTGGGAAGTATTTTACTTGGGGGCACAGTGTCACTCCTAATATTGCCATTTCCTCTCAATGTTATCAAGCTTATCAGTTTTCTGGCTGTTTATTCTGGTCATGTTAAGTCTTTTTAAGCTCTTGCCTGATATTTCTTGCACATTAGTGATTGAAAGGCTATATTGCAGGCAGTTTCTTGTGGATTAAATGTTGTATGTTGCTTCTTAAGTCGTATACTTTTGCTTTTGATCGATTATGATCCTTCTATTTTGATGGATTATGATAAAAAAAAAAAAAAATCAACAAGGGAGCATGTTCAGCGTCTCTTCAACAAGGTATGCATGTGCATCACTCATCTAAGTCTTATTATATGCGGATGTTGATCTAACATCGTGCATTTTCACTGTTAGTCACGTGTATGCAAATCCATGTAACATACATAAACAGGCTAAAACACCATAATAATTCTTCTTTTTTCAGAACATTAACTGAATGATTGTTGTTTTTCTTGTCCAATCTCATGGTTTAAAAAATGTCATTGTCATGATTGTACAATACTAGGATTACAAGGAGATTTACCTCCAAACTTTCGAAAGGATATTCAGTACATAGCTGGAAAGTAAGTAACTGTTTGTTCATAGTAGTAACTCAAACTTCTTTTTTCTTTACATGGACTGTTATTCAATGCTTCTATTAAACATGCTTTATGTGTTGACGAGTCGATCAATTGAAATAAGATTTCCTTTCTTTCAAGCATAAAGGGATCTTGAATCAACCAACTATTGGCCTATAGGAGATTTTGGATTTCATCAACAAAGATCTTGATCAAGGATTTTGCCATCTATGATTTGAGTTTTTAGAGGGCTTCCTTTATAAAATTTTCATACAAAATAACGTGTATAAAATCTTGTCCCATCGTTGGTTTATTTACTTTTACGTAATATTTATTCAGACAAAAGGTTGCAGCATGTTCCAAACACTATATTGGTGATGGTGGAACTACCAAAAGCATCAATGAGAACAATATTGTGACAAGTAAGCATGAACTACTAAGTATCCATATGCCAGGCTATTATAATTCAATCATCAGGGGGGTCGCGAACGTCATGGTCTCGTACTTGACCTGGAATGAGATAAAGATGCACGTTAATCATGACACAATCACCAGTTTTCTAAAGAATACTCTACGTTTCACAGTAAATCTAATTTTTGAAAAAAAAAAAAATTCAACTTGGAGTTGTGTTCTAACATTGAATTGAGTAACAAAGATACAATTTTTTTTATGTGAAAAATTTCAAGGATTTGTTCTCTCAGATTGGGAGGGTCTTGACAGAATTACATCGCTACCTCATGCAAAGTATACTTATTCATTGATGGCCTACCTTCCCTGGTCAAAGGATTTTAAGGGTCAAGTTCACTATGAGACTGTTTGAGAATGGATTCAGTTTTGGTTGCTAGTAGATCCTATTTAAAAATTAATTTTTTTCAACTACCTAAAAAGAATCAATCTTGGTGTAATATTTGAAATTTACATTGTATTTCATTTTAATTCACTGCTTTTCTATGATATTTCTTATTGTGAAATTGGGCCCTTAACTTTTGTATCCATCATAAGTACGATTGGAAGGCTGGAATTCGTCTAGGATTCGGGTTCATCATCTCAAACGGTTTTTACAATGAAGGCAAAAAAATTGAAATAATGTTAAGAGTTCCCGAGATGAGAAATTTAACAAACTCTTGTTCCCTTGTGTATCAGAATACTAGATCCAACTACATTTATGTACAAAAACCGTAAAGTCAGCCTTGTTATTAGCTGTCAAAAGTGGTTATGACCACACAACATTATTTCTGTTGATAAATGATTACAAGTTTTGTACTAATATATTGCTTTGTATTGCAAATGAGGGCTTAAGCATTTTGTGTAAAATAACTAAAAATCACTCCACGCTATTACGTAGCCAACTAAACTGGAGCACGTGCATTGATAATACAAACAAGTCAAGTACTAAAAGATGCTAACACATCAATGAATATCAATAAATGATAGTTCAAGTGTTAGATAAATTTTTTTTGATATATATAATAATTAGAAATTTGATTCAATCAATCAAAAATTTTCATGAGAAGATGAATAAGAGATAAATGCAATATAAGTTCAAAAACCTTCTCCAAATATATATCTCTTTTAATAAATAATTGTAATAAATTAAGTACCAAGAAAGAGATGAGAAACTTTTATGAATATGATGATTTTACAAGTTTGATTCAATCAATCAAAGTTTTCAATATTAAGTAGTAGAAGAAAAATATGTAATGTAAGTTCAGAAATCTTTTTCAAAATATGTTTCTGTTTTTTAATTAATAGAAATAGAAATAAGTTAAGTATGGAAAGAGAGATGAAAGAATCAATAAAAGTTTTTGATCTGAAGAAATAAATTAAATGAATACAAATGCAAGCTTAAAGAAATCTCTCAAAATATATCTCACTTTGATGCTCTTGAAGAATGTTATTTTGAATGCAAGAAATAGATGTATTTATAGAGTTCAAACGTCAAAAAGTCTAGGAGTTCGGATGACCGCATACGGTCGACCGCCTTGTCCAAATCACCAATATAGCCATTTGGACTGTTGGGAATTTTCGGTCGGCCATCTAGTTTGGACAATCACTAAGGTGTGATTCTTGTATATTGTTTTGAAATCTAGCACATAATCACACGCCAAACATAATATCGAGTCTACTTGCAATTGTGAAACATCCTCCGTTATCAAGCTCTCCGGCATGAGCAAGTTATTTTTTTTTTCACTATGTTGATTGACTTATGGTGCAATCCAACCATTTACATTCTTTCCAATGACTTACAAACAAAGAATTTTTTTTTATCATTATACAATGTTAAACTTTACGAGACCTCAACATAACCCACTATTGAGCTTTACCGGGACCTCAATATGTACCTCAATATGACCCACACAATGATTTACAACAAGGAGTGCAGATTTTTATACAATGTTGATCTTTACAGGATTTCAACACGACCCACACTTTATCAAAGTGATCTTACAATGAAAATCCTCCCTTGATAATAATACAAACAAGTGAAGTACTAAGAGAGGCCAAAACTTCAACGAATAGCAATGAATGATAGCTGAAGTGCTAGATAAAAATTTTGACGTATATAATAATTACAAATTTGATTGAACCAATCAAAGTTTTTCAATGAGAAGATGAAGAAGAAATAGATGCAAATAAGTTCAAAAATCTTCTCAAAATATATATCTCTTTTAATGAATGATTTTAATAAATTAAATACCAAGAAAGAGATGAGAAACTTTTATGAATATGATGATTTCACAAGTTTGACTCAATCAATCAAAGTTTTCAATATGAAGTAGTTGAAGAAATATATGTAATGTAAGTTCAAAGATCTTCTTCAAAATATGTCTCTCTTTTATAAGTGATAGAAAAAAGTTGAGTACAAAAAGAGACGAAACATTTGATGAAGACGATGATTAAAGAGTTTGAATCAATCAAAGTTTTTGATATGAAGAAATAAATGAAATGAATGCAAATGTAAGTTTAAAGAAATCTCTCAAAAAATATCTCATTTTCATGCTCTTCAAAAATGTTATTTTGAATGCAAAACGTAGAGGTATGTATAGAGTTCAAACGTCAAATATGACCACGTTCAGTCAACCACCTTTTGTCCGAATGATCAATATAGCCGTTTGTACAGAAAAAATCAAAGGCCAGAACGGTCAAATTTTGGACTGTTGGGAATTTTCAGTTGACCGTCGGGCAGTTCTGCATTTTTTACGTTTTGACCCTGTTTGTTCCTATTTGACGGTTTCGAAAAGCATGGACTTTTGAAGAGTATCTTTAATTAATCTTTCAAGATAAAAAGTTTTTTCAAGTCCAAATATCATTTTTAAAAGTCATTTTTTTTTTCATTTGATCAAATCATTGTATTCGATTGACTTTTAATGCACAAAATTATTTTTAATGTGATAAGTGCATTTTGTGCACTTATTTAGGTCACAAAACATGAAAAATTGTTGATGTATACATTGAAATATGACTTCATTCGATATAATTTGTGTTTATAGGATTACATTGATGGATGGAATGAAGAATATGCGAAAACGAACGAAAAATGACCAAAATGGAAGAAAATGAAACTTCGGGGACTAAAAATGTAATTATTTGACCTCGAATGGGGAATCGAGCATGGAATTGGGCTAAGTAGCACATTTTAATATCATGGAAAGAGGAAAAGAAAGCAAGGCCTAAAAGTGGATGAAACAAGAATGGGGACTAAAGTGAACCAAATGGAAAATCATTTCAACCATGCAGTCGCCCAAGCATTAACATGAGATGAACAGTGCAACATTTTATAACCATGCTATCGCATGGTTCATTCTGGACGCGAATTTTCTAGTTTTCTTATTCGAACCAATATCTTATGGTATGGTATCTTGAGATCCTATTTAACTCTAAACTCGTCTAGAACTAGATTTTAACGTATTCTTAGGGAGAATAATACCATTGAAGAGTAAGGAAGAGGGCTAGAACAAAGGATTTCATTCAAAATTCAAGATTTCAAGCCTGATTTCTAGTTTTTGGGTGATGTCTTCTCTTTATTATTTTTATCGTTCTTTTATTTTATCCATACTAGACTAGACTTTTTATGTACTATGTGAACGATGAACCTCGCAATGTGACCTTTTAATTTTCTATTTTGCAATGTGATATTCAAACACGATTGATGGATGTTGAATGATGTATATACATTACTTTTTCTCTACAATTATATGAGCAATAGTTGTAGAGTGTAGTAGCTTATTTTATGCATTCAAAAGAAGGAAAATAAGCTCGACAAGGTATCAATCATCTTAGGAGGTCCGATAGGGGATAGAAATATACCACTATACTTTATGTGAATCTCTAAGTGTTTATAAAACGTCATGCATTCTTGTATATTGCATTTGTCATAAAATTTAGTCAAATGGTATGCGAGAATAGATTCAATTCTACTCGAAAGAGATTGTTGGATAAGTTAGAAACATTGATTCTTCAACCAATTCATCGTGTTATCAAATTGTAAATTAGGGATTAAAAGTGA
This sequence comes from Fraxinus baroniana, assembly GCA_903798355.1. Classification (NCBI taxonomy): domain Eukaryota; kingdom Viridiplantae; phylum Streptophyta; class Magnoliopsida; order Lamiales; family Oleaceae; genus Fraxinus; species Fraxinus baroniana. The sequence goes on along the minus strand of CAIGRO010236132.1, from coordinate 1,390 downwards.
ACTTGCTTGGTGATTCGGGATCCTAGTACGTNTTGTCATAAAATTTAGTCAAATGGTATGCGAGAATAGATTCAATTCTACTCGAAAGAGATTATTGGATAAGTTAGAAACATTGATTCTTCAGCCAATTCATCATGTTATCAAATTGTGAAATAGGGATTAAAAGTGAACTTGTTTGGTGATTCGTGATCCTAGACCGTTTTTTCATACATTAATTCTTCAACTTTTGCATTCAACCACCACTTTTGCATCTAGCTCATAATTTTAGTTTAATTTACATAGTAGTCATAGTTTCATCAAAAAATCACAAAAACAATCATCTTGAATTTAATAGATTCAGTTAAGGTCGAGATAATAGAAATCACATTAAATCAATCATCGAGGGAACGATATTCGAAATTCTTAAATTTCTATTTTATTAATTGTTAACGAACGTGCACTTGCGGTGATTTAAATCCGAAACATATTTTCGTGACCACATAACATGGTCCCAACCCACTGCATTTTTGTAATATTTTTTTTTTGAAAGCATAGGGAAAGACTTTGAATTCGAGAAATGAGTACTTACATGGAGAAAGTAAAGTGACAATGATTTGATTAACTGAGGAAATAATCCACTAGTTTAGAGTCAATTTTGTTTCCAATTTGAAAATGATATTAAAGAGAGGGTAAAAAAAAACAACACATAACAGAATAATGATGTCGGATTTTTAATTGTTGTTAAATTGAAGTTAAATGACTAAAATGCTATAATTTTGAAGTTCAAGGACCTAATTGCAGTTAGAGTAAAAGTCTGACAACAAGTATATTAACCCGAGTCCATGTGAAAGGCCAGGTTAGCATGCATTAGTATGAAAGTCCATGTCAGCAAGTTTCGTTATGTTATTTAAGGTCGCACGTGAAATTAGGTCCATGTTTGGGCTCCATTTTAATGTATTTTGGAGGAAAATGTACTTTTGAATTGTGATTTTTTTTTTTGGAAGAAAGTGGTTTAAAAAAAGGAAAATTTTTAGATTTAATTGTAATATTATTTTATTGGAGAATGTGTGGTTGAGCGGAGGAGACAGAAAAATACATTATAATTAAAATGGAGCCCAAACAGGGGCTAGCTATTTTATATAATTTATAAGTTTAGGTAGTATCTAATAAATTAATTAAATTGTATAAATATTACTTCTAGAAATTGGTAGATTATTTTATGCATTCGAAAGAAGGAAAATAAGCTCGATAAGGTATCAATCATCGTAAGGTCCAATATGGGATATAAATATACCGCTATACTTTATGTGAATCTCTAAGTGTTTATAAAATATCATGCATTCTTGTATATTGCATTTATTATAAAATTTAGTCAAATAATATGCGAGAATAGATTCAATTCTACTCGAAA
>CAIGRO010236113.1:0-12713 GCA_903798355.1 Fraxinus baroniana | reverse complement strand
GAACCTGGAAAATGAAAAACCAAGCCTACCCCAAGAAAATCAATTACACTCACGCCTAGAAAGAGGCGCGTGAGTGGACCAATTGGGAAATCAATTCTTGGCAGGAAATAGCCTATCAAACACAACAATTTTGTGTAATTGGAAAACCTTTTCCATTTTCTAAGCAAAATACAACCTATCAAACACAACCTTAATCTCTTATGTTTACTTCATTTGCAGGCCTGAGTTGAAGTCTTTGGATCCCTTCCTCATGTTGGATGAATTTTCAGGTGAATTATATGATTATTAGACAGTACTATAAAAGAAAAATGAAAGCAGATTGTATTTTTGATGTCCTCAACTCGGTTTTGTTTCAAATTTGATCTCAATAAAAGACACAAAACTAAAACCTGTTTTGAAAAGAATAATAATGTTCGTTTATGAAAATTGTAAGACTTGACGTAGTATTTCAATTGCGTTTTTTGATGTCCTCAACTCGGTTTTGTTTCAAATTTGATCTCAATAAACGACACAAAACTAAAATCTGTTTTGAAAAGAGTAATAATGTTTGTTTATGAATATTAAAGCCTGTTTTGAAAAGAGTAATAATGTTTGTTTATGAATGTTGTATGGCTTGACGCAGTGTTTTAATTGCGTTTTTGATGTCCTCAACTTGGTTTTGTTTCAAATTTGATCTCAATAAAAGACACAAACTAAAACCCGTTTTGAAAAGAATAATAATGTTCATTTATGAATATTGTATGACTTGACGTAGTATTTTAATTGCATTTTTGATGTCCTCAACTCGTTCTTGTGTCAAATTTGATCTCAATAAAAGACACAAAACTAAAACCCAATTTGAAAAGAATAACAATGTTCGTTTATGAAATTGTATGACTTGATATAGTGTTTAATGTTTGATATTGCAGTTTCACCTCCTGCTGGATTTCCTGACCATCCACATAGAGGTATTTATAGCTTATATTTGTCCGTTTCAGTATTATTCCTCTAAGTTTTATTACATGTCCATCAATCTCATGAATTTTCATCATGTCTTATAGGTTTTGAGACTGTTACATACATGCTTCAAGTAAGTTGCTGAGTCGACAAATTAGAGCAATACTTAAGTTATTTTTAAGCTATTTTTGTTAAGTGATATATATTCCACATCGATAAGTGATGTTGACACAGACCAATTAATAAAGATTTTAGGCTACTCCTCTTAACAAGATTGACCTTTTAAGATGGAACCCCAAATCCTAACATAGTATCAGAGCCCATTATGCTCCAACGAGTGATTCGATCCCGTTAATGAGCATGTGGATTTCAAGATTGGTTTGCTCAAATGAGCCACCATCTTGCGGGGGTGTGTTGAGGGATATATATCCCACATCGATAAATGATGTTGGCACAGACCAATTAATAAAGATCTTGGGCTACTCCTTTTAACAAGGTTGACCTTTTAAGATGGAATCCCAAATCCTAACAATTTTCTCCTCGCATTGTTTTCTACTGGTAGAAGTTTTAAAATTTTGCCCTCTTTCCAGGGTGCATTCACTCACCAAGATTTTATGGGTCGCAAGGGCACAATACGAACTGGAGATNAACAAGGTTGACCTTTTAAGATGGAATCCCAAATCCTAACAATTTTCTCCTCGCATTGTTTTCTACTGGTAGAAGTTTTAAAATTTTGCCCTCTTTCCAGGGTGCATTCACTCACCAAGATTTTATGGGTCGCAAGGGCACAATACGAACTGGAGATGTGCAATGGATGACTGCAGGAAGGGGTATAATTCATTCGGAAATGCCTGCAGGAGAAGGTGCTCAAAGAGGTTTGCAGTTATGGATAAATCTCTCAGCCAAGGACAAAATGTAAGTCATCATCATTTCTCTTTTTCTCCTTGGCAGAACAGAAGCCAAAAGAGTTGTTAACACGGGCCCTTGGTGCAGATTTTAGTATGCTAGATTAAATAGGATTACAGAGTTAAATAGGATCCACACACTCCTTGTTATTCTACAGGATCGAACCTAGGTACCAAGAACTACTGAGTGAGGACATCCCAAAGGCAGAGAAAGACGGGGTCGAGGTCAAAATCATTGCAGGGGAATCAATGGGTGTTAACTCTCCAGTTTATACACAAACTCCAACAATGTATCTTGATTTCACCCTAAAACCCAATGCCCAACATCATCAAAACATCCTGGAATCTTGGAATGCTTTTGTATATATAATTGAAGGTGAAGGGGTCTTTGGTCTACAGAAATCGGCGCCCATAAAGGCTCACCATGTCTTTGTTTTGGGTCCGGGTGAGGGTCTAAGTGTGTGGAATAAATCTACCAATCCATTGAGATTTATTTTGGTAGGTGGGCAGCCGCTCAATGAACCAGTGGTTCAGCACGGTCCCTTTGTGATGAACACACAAGCCGAAATAGACCAGACTATCGAAGACTATTATTACAGCAAGAATGGGTTCGAAATGGCAAAACACTAGAGATCTCAAGGAGTGGGCTAAAGCTCCAAAAGTCTTGAGGGGCAGGAGCTTTCAGAAGTCTATATATGCAGCCACTGTTTACAAGTCATGAACAATGAGCTTATTTTGGCTGCTTTTTATTTCTCAATTCAAAAGACGTACTTTTTGTCCTTGATTTTTGTCATGCTTTCAAAATTGATTCTTATTATAGTTATTGGACCCGATCCAGACAAAATACTAGATCTAGGGTTACTGGTTGAACCGGTGGATCAATGGTCGGACCGGTAGATCATTGCATAAAAATTTATAAAGAAAAAAAGAAAAAATTAAAGTATAAAAATTTTTTTAGGCAAAATTATTATTATTTTTCACTAATTATTTAGGTTATAAAATAAAGTAAAATGTTGGAACAAAATTTTTATAAAAATACTTTTTGAAAACATATATATGATTCATTGGATACATATAATTTATTGCACATAAAAACATTAAAGCAATCTACAGTTTTCCAGGAATTAATTGTTTTACTTAGAGGTCCAAGGTTCCCCAAAATTTTAAAAGGTAATTTTCAAAACTGCCGGTTAAGTCGGTCAAAGCCGATTTTTTTACCGAGTCATGTGCATTTCTACCCGGCCCGGGCAAGGGCCCAAGTCACCGGTTTTTCAGCCCGACCGGGAGGTCCGGGCCGGGTTTTATAACTATGATTTTTTTAATTAAAAAAAAATAAAAATCCTTTTAAGTTGTGGTTCTTTAGATGGCACATAGAGACAGCATTAAGTGTGAGTATGCACACTATTTTTGACAAAGAAGAGCCTGCAAAGGAAGCGAAGACGATGAGACTATCTTCAAAGGACTAAACAAAGTTTCAACATCTTCTCTACAGCACCATTGAGTTCAATTCACCCTACCAAACATGCAAAAAGAGCATAAATTGTACTTCACCATTCCAGACAACATTTAATTCAAAATGTTCTTTTGCATGACAAGAATTATTCTTTAGTATCAAAACACTTTCAGCGTCATTATAGAATCCCTATATAAGTAATAAATTAAGAAACAAATCAAATATATAAAGCAACCATAAGAAATTCACTGGCTAGTAGTCCACATTTGCAAATGAAATAGGACTCTTGTCACTTGGAACAACAGGAATAGGATCGCTGAGTCTGCTTAGATCCATCAGAGCCATCGTTAACGAGGGAAACCCTGTTCACCGACAATTCTGCTTTGTAAGAATCAGAATTCAAGACCTTCCTGCTGACATTATTATAAATCTCGCGAATAACAATTTCAAAAGCCTTTTCAACATTTGTTGAATCCAAAGCAGAAGTCTCCATAAAAAACAACCCTTCTGTTTCCGCGAGGCTTTTGCCTTCCTCAACACTAACAGCCCTTATATTCTCCAAATCACATTTATTTCCCACAAGCATCCTTGCAACAGTTGTATCAGAATGAGCTGTATGAAGAGTATATTGAGTTCACACTTCATATGAATTAAGTAATATGAGATGGGTATAATAGAATATAAAACTGGTGCATAATGTGAAACACTTCTCAAGAAGCATACAAGACTGAAGTAACAATCTACTAACTGCACAATTTGGATTGAAGGTGTATCAAGAAAATTTATCTGAGCCATCGGGTGATAATTTCCTTTTGTGTATTCCCTTTTTCATCCGTGAAATATCGTTTTTGTAAGCGAATGTGATTATCTTAGATATGCCATTGAACAGGCTGGTGGATATCAACTACTCGAATATCTATAGGATAACCTCTTAAACCATATGTTTGAGATATTTTTTTTGATAGGTAACCATATGTTTGAGATATTATCCAATGTGAAAGTCAATTTCTCAATTTGAGACACCTAAGCTCCCAGAAAGCAAAGAAACTAAATATGAACATGAATCATGAAGATCAACTAGATGGGATGTTTCCCCAAGAAAATTCAAACCGTAAGCACTCTAGATGATGGTCTCTCGTCTTTTCAAAGATTAATAACAGCGCATGAAATTCATCCTGTTATACTGTTAGTGAGGGAATCAAGTGTTTGGTAAGGGAAAATCCAATTATAGCTCCAAACTAATCCCTTCCAGCACAAGTTTAATAGCTTATGAAAGTTGAATTCCACTATGGACTGCCCTATATCATATCCAAGGCTCCGAAAAACTGCATGTTATTATCGATCTACCTCTTCTTTTTTTGACTATCGCATCACTTTTGTGAATAAGAGTTTCTTTAGATCCATGAAAGACATCCCCTAACTACTGAAAATATCCTTATCTTAAAATGAGTGTCACCTCAACTTGTTACCAATGATTCTCATTTCTTATCTTACTCATTATATACTATGGCCCCATATCCTTCTCAACATCTCCATTTCTGCTATATTCATCTTATGGACATCTTGTTTTAAACGGTCCAACACACTGTACCATAAAGCATCTATTACTGTTTTGTATAACTTGCCATTTAACCCTTACACGTAATCCATGTAGAACTTCTCCATTTCATCCAACCCGCATTAATCCTATGCATCAAGTCTTCTTCAAGTCTTTCTCCTTCATTAATAACCAATCTAAATACATAAAACAATCACTCTTTTGACTACCACTATCACCTTTATTTCTTCTATGACTAAAAAGAAATTTTGTGTAATCCCTTTTAGTTCTGCTCTTAACCTCTACATTTTAAGTAATTCTCCAAATTTTCTAACCTAAGATTCATCTCCATCCCAATCTAGTCTACTAAAATTATATAATCGACAAATACTATACACGAATGCTTTGGCATTGCAAAGCCAAGTTCTGAAATTGGGCTCTAGGCTATGGACCTGCCACTGTCATTCAAAGAACACAATTTTTTTAAATTAAGGAGCAACACAAAAGCATGCTATTTATTCAAAGCTCGTCTTAATCACTACCCTACTAGCAAGGCTCATAAAACAAATGGGAATGCAGAGATCGCATAGAGGCACTAATAATTGCAAAAGAATATTGTTTGAAGCACAATGTACCTATGGTGTAACTATGCACCCCATAATAGCCACCATCTCTGTAGCACGGATACTATACCATAGTTATTTTCTTTCTTTATTAGAAATATTATATATTTTTAACTCAAAATTATTATTAAATAACAAATATGTATTCATGTTTAAAAGATTTCAATAAGAAAAATTAATAAATAGTATAAAATTAAATTTATACATATAAAGAATTTTAAATAATTTAATCAACGTAACCCTGAGGGGTAGCTCAATTGGTCAGGTCTTGGGTTTGCTCCCCAATGATCACCAGTTCGAGTCTCCTCAGGCCACTGAGGTGAGTACCCGGCTGTAAACTTCAGGCCTTGTGGAATTAATCGAGGTGCGCGCAAGATGACCCGGACATCCACGGTTATCAAAAAAAATAAATAAATTTAATCAACGTGTCGACTACGTGTTCGTGTTGGTGCATCATAGACCATTATCTATGTGATAAAGGTTTGATGTATTTTAAGGTAGCAGCAAAGTTGTAACACACGCCAAGGGCTTCATATCGTTCACCAATGAGTTGTAACACACGCCAAGGGCTTCATATCGTTCACCAATGAGTTTTGCATCTTCTTTTTAGACAACCCCACCCCACACCACAACATCAAGGAAATTTATAAATCTTTGCTTATCAACATCCAATTCTTTAACAAGTTACCCTTTTCCTTTTATCCCCAAATAGTAAAAACACCAATAACTTACTCAGATCTATACAAGCTTTATTCAGCACAATAACCCATGTTTATCACATACACTAAAGGGTAATAAAAGTCAGATCTAGCTCCATTATTATTTCCTATGAGTCTCACATTTAGCTCATGTTTGGTGGCCATTATTTCTATTTTAAAGAGTTTTGAATAGTGTTTTCTTGGAGAATACCGGGCTAAAAAGTAAGGAAAAATTCTGAGAGACACGTGCACAATATTTTACTGTGTGAATGCCTGTAGGAAAAAAAGTTTTAAAACAATGAACATCAAATGGGGGCTTAGTCTTTACACTTTTCTAAATCTATAGAATACAATTTAACTCTAACCGGCCGATTTCGCAAAAAGTATATGCAATGGACAGAAGATCTGTCACTTGATAAACCAAATGAAAATGCGTAAAATGATAAAGGTCATCATTTCACCATCATACGATCAATTTCAATAAAGTTAAAGCCATTTAGCAGAAAGTGCAAGACGACAAAATCGTACATATCGATGAGGAAGTTGTAGCCTTCTCCTCTGATGCAACTTTTTATAATTATTAGCAACTCCCCTAAATTCTTGTGCATATCTTTTCAATCACAAGAAGGCGATCAATTCATCAAAGTACAAGTCTAAATAACCAGAATTGTACTCTATTTTGACATCCATGAAACTTCAATCTTGCTCTATTATTGTTAAATTAGCATTCAAAAATCGGTAACCTAAAAAAAAACAGAGACGGAATTTAAAATTAGGAGAAGCGAGATAAAAGAGAATCATACTCTTGAGTTCATCAAGCCAACGAGGGATGCTTTCAAACGTAGAGCTGCGACTAATATCGTAGACAATAAGAGCACCAAAGGCACCACGGTAATAAGCAGAAGTGACGGCCCTGAATCGCTCTTGGCCAGCGGTGTCCCAAATCTGAGCCTTAACTTCTTTGCCGTCAATTTCAAGTGTTTGGGTCTGAAATTCAACTCCAATTGTGGCCTTTGAATGCATGTTGAACTCGTTTCTGGCATAGCGAGATAGCAAATTTGACTTGCCGACAGCTGAATCTCCAATAATCACTATCTTGAACAAGTATTCTTCACCCTCATCCTCCGATGAAGATCCCATTTCGACAAACTCTCTCCGAGAGCTGGCAATGGCAGAGACAGAGTATTGAGACGGTGATGCGCAAGAAGTTGTGCGGTTGCCATTTATATATATAACGGCTTCGACTTTTATTTTTATTCATTTGGTTATATTAAAATTTAAAAATTTTGTTAGTTGCCATAATAAGGTTAAATTAAGGTTTTGTTGAGGTTACTAAACGAGTGTTTGGCGTAGATTAAAATCAGATTTTAATTGAATTGTCATAGAAATTTTTGAAATACACGGTTAAAAAGACGTGGCATCCATGAAAAATGTGGTTGATATTAATTGTTTGACTTTGACTTAAATTAAAATTAGATTAAAATATATCCCAAACATGCCTTAAATGATGTTTTGGTGAAATAGTATTACATATACTATTTTTGGTTTTTATATAACTTCTACACGTGCTTTTTTAATTGTAAATTTAAAAATGTAGAAATAAATGATTTGAAATTAATATCAGGCGTCATGTAGAATTGTCGTCTTTTAGTTTATTAATGCAATTTCATATATTAAATAATAATAATAATATATTATATATGGGAAAAATACAAATTAAATTAAGACAATATAATCATCATTATCATATCCTAATATATAGTATATATTCCTTTTGAATCACATATTATTCCCTAATATAATTCCCATTTGCTTTCTCTCTCTTACTCTACATCTGGGAAATCGATACATTCACATCTTCATTACATCCAAAATTATCATTAAAATTTGATATAATTTAATGAGTATGTTTTTTCAAGAGCGTCTGAGTAAGTCATAATGCCTATTGTGATTTCATCGAACATCTCAAGTAGATTGGAGTTTACGGACGGGTTTCATGAAAATAACATTAATTCAAATAATAATGGTGATGAAATTAAGGGTTTTTTTGGCTGTTATTGTTGAAAAAAAATGGGTGATTTGTGTGTAGATTAATTATTAATTATCATTAGTTAATAAACAATACGAAAAGCATAAATTAATAATAGAATTCAACTATAATAATAAATATAAAAAGATGGTTAGGAAGTAAATTTCAGGGAGTCAAGTTAATGATGATGTTCTAAAGTTGTGTTGCCTCCCTTTCATGTAGATATTTTCGACATGACTTCAAAATAAAACTTATGTGGCTCATAGTCGGTTCTCCTTATATGAGTACGACCATATAGAGATAAAAAAGGAGCATTTATCGAGTCATCAAAATAGTAAAATAAAAATGTATATAGGGTATTTTATAGATATTCAAATTGTATCTCAAATCATTTCCAACAATGAAATATTCTCCTTTTATTTGTAAAGTTTCAACCCCCACATTAATCCATTCAAATATAAGTATATAGCTTATATTTTAATATTAAGATTTTTAATTAGGTATTAAATCCGAAAACTGAAAATTAAAAATGTATTAATTTAAAATTTAAAACTTTTAATTTTATGTTACAACAATCCCCCACAAGTTTTAAACTTTCAAAATAGATAAATCTATATTATTTAGTGGTAGCGTTATATTGTACAATAAGTGTATGCGTCTTTTTTATTGGTACTCATTCAGGGTCAAACCATTCATAACATCACATTATTATAGCACTATCACAAAAAGGATGGGCACAAATAATATAGTACTATTACAATTCTAGCAGTACGAGTTGTTTCTACCACATGGAACCTTTTTCATGGGATATTCAATTACAAAAGTTGGGCTACTCCATAAGGTGACTTAAACCTCATACCTCTCGATGATTTATTATGTCCATTAAGGACTTTAATTTAATGTCACTCTTGGACAATAATTTGGTACCATCAAGTTGCAACTCCTCTTGCATATCTTCACATCTGCAAAGTCATCTAAGAATTTTTTACAAAACTGTCAATATCACACATTTCCTACTATATTAAAAAGGCGAGTTTCAAAGGCACTGTAAATGCAACAGTCCTTAATGCGCAATCATTGTTTATTTTCCAAGTTTTTCGCTCCTCGATCCTCCAATTTTATTTTATTCACCCGTCCTCCAATTTTATAATTTCCTCCATTTCCATATTCTCCTTTCCTTCTTGTGTTAAAAAAACGAAGCGCGGACCTAAAACTAAGCAATTATGACATTGTGAAAGCACGAATATTTTCTGATTTTATTCATGGCCGCGAAGTCCTATTATCAACAGGAGGATATAACATCTTGGTTGCAAAGGTTATTTGTTGTATATATTTTCTTCAGGCTTGTAATTGAATCTAATGTAATTTCGACGATCGTTTATTTTTGTTAAGGTAGTATGGAAGAGATAGTTTGCAACCCCAATGTTTGAAAAACCTTTCGAAACATTGTTTAATTCATGAGCAGGAAAAAGTTAAAGCAATGTTTTCCTTAAAAAAAAAAAGAGAAGTGTCCATGTCTCCCCGCAATGCGGAGACACGGTCTCGTCTCTCTGTCTCGTGTCTCCACAAGCGCGGAGACATGAAGGCCATGTCACCGTGCCCACAGAGACACGACACAGTATCTTCGTGCAGTGCGTTGCCTTCTAACCCCCACGAAGGGCGTAGCCCCCTTGACCCCCACAACCCGACGGTCAGGTCGATCCCTACCTGGCGTTCCCCCGAACCCCCACGAGGGATACTATTTTTTTTTAAATATCTGCAATTTCTATAATAACAAAAACACAACGAATATAAAATTCGTGTAATGCTTTGAGCCATGGAATCATGCTAAGTACTCACTTAAGTTCTAACTAAGTATGAGATTTATAGCCATAAATTACAGCTAGACTCATAGCTCAAAACCTTGGATAATTAGGGAAGCAGATTGAGTTCACTAGGTTTGATAAGCGATCATTATTTATTTTGCACACTCTACCACTATAAGATCAATATGGAAACCAAAGGAAAAGTCTATTAATATTAAGCTTATCAGAAAACTAAATCCAAATGTATCAAAGAAGAAAGATACATTCACTTGTTGAGAAAATTCTTTACCGTCATAATGATCATTTATGTTGGATCATCAAGAATATGAAAGTCGAAGCGAAAGTGTACCTGAATCAAACATGGTTATCGCAATGAACAAGTCTTGCGATTTTAGTCTTCCAGATCAATATGTTGTTCCTTAATTTCTCTCTGAAGATTAGAGTCGGAATAGAATGAACCGAAACGTATGATCCGGGACCATGACCATTGATGATGCCAAAATTCATACCTGGGCCAACTCCAGCCAGATGGAAAAGCTCCACCAGATCCGACCTCCAATACTTGAAATAAAGGCGTCGAGGTGTGTCCCGTCGCCTCTTAGATGCTTAAGTCAGAGAGATAATTATGTAAAAAACTGTATATTTGGATATTATGTATAATACATACCTTAATAATGAAGTTAGGTTATGTATTTATAGATGTTGGAGGGGGAGTCCTGGAAGGACTTAATTTCCTGTAGTTCTAATTATTTTATGTGTTTGTATTGTGTTAGAAGTTCACAATTTGTGTTATGGTAAAATTTGTAATGAAATAGGAGTTTTTACTTAAGTAGGACTAGTATTCCTAGGAGTTGTACGTAAAGGTCGAGGGGGTAGGTTAATTAGAGTTGAGGACCCGACTTTATGTTGGGCCTCGAACTCGAGCTCGACTCTACGTTACAAAATGGCCCAATATGGAGGCCCAAGGTCGGGCCCAATAGGTCGGACTTGGGCCTATCGATATTTTTCAGCATCACAGGCCCCCGTGCATCCAGGTCACAGCTAAAAGTTATATACTTGAGCTACGAGGTGAGATGCAGAGAGGTGCAACAAGCTTAAGTCTTTGTGCGATTTGCAAGTTATAAGTAGCTTGCGCTCGTTACTTAGTCAATTTTTGGCTAATGAGCTCGAGTTTTGTATTAACTAGTTACTATTCAGGGCATACTCAGACGTATCACATGTATCGTATCCTTCGACAGAGATAAAATTTCTCACATTTGTAGATAAGGAAATCAGGTTGCAGATGCTCTTGCTACGGAGGGTTGGGATCATCGACGATACCAGATATATGGTCTACATGACCTACCTCGACATATTAGGGCACTAGTACAAATTGACAGACATGGATTGCCCGGTGTCAGAGTTTAATTTAGATTTTATCCAATTCTTATTTTTGCCTAAATTTGCAGTTGTTCTTATTGTAAAGGAAGTAGTACTTTCTCATTTACTATTTTAAATTTTCGTCATTTATTTTCATTGTAAGGGAAGTAGTACTTCCCCATTTTTTGTTTTCATTAGTTTCATGTAATCACGGTATTCCTCCATCACAAGTGAGGACAAATTTATAAAATCTCGGAGGTCCCACCCTCCTTTAACTAAAAAAAAAAATAAAAAAAATTAGCAAACTCATTCCATGCCATCAATATTCATAAAAAGATGTTTAAATTGATGTAAAAAGACACCCTTATCATTTAACTTAAATGAGCAAAAAGAAAATAAAGCAACTGGGGGGTCTCTCTCCATTTTGGTTTACTAATTTTTATAAGTGTGCGTTGTATATCTTTGTTGAGTCTCGTAGAATTGTTATATTAAGATGTTAGGTTATTATTAATTGATGGTTATATTGTTTATGAAAAAGTAAGTCTTATTATTATTATTATTATTATTATTTAATGTATTTCCTATGATAAGGAGTATCAGTATCTTACTTGACTAAATTGCTGAGTTGATATCGAGATTTATTTTGTAAGCGAAATGTATAATCGTTCATAGAAAAATACATGTTATGGGATACATATTCTAAATATACTATAATTTATTTTCATACATTTTTAATTGTTATCGCAAAACAGAGACTCGCGACACTGTTTACTTGTTGAATTATTCTTCATCATTTTTCGAAAAGTTAAGAACAAAAAGGACTGGATTTTTACAAATGAAACTCATCGTTTGACTTTCAATTCAGTCAAATAATTAAATTATGACATTTTAACGTAGATATAAATTCAAGTAACGGGATTGCAATGAAATTTTTTAAAAATTAGATTTTTAGTGCATTTTGATAAAATTCGATAAAAAACGTGATTCAAAAAATTGTCTCATGGTTGAAAATGAATTTTAAAAATGATAATTAGCACAAAACATTTTCACCGTTTGTATTCATTGTGTAAATCGTCCCTATCATTTCAAATTTAACATTTACACCCTCATTTCAACACATTTTTTTTTTTTTTTGAGTTGATCATTTCCATCTCATTCCATCAGTTTCTTCAATCAAATATGGGTAAATTGTGCAAAACATCCCTATCATTTGCTTTATTGCAACAAAGAGTCCCTTCAGCTTAATTGGTGCAAACTATCATTTGCCTTTAATCAAATATGGATAATTACCGCCAAATTATAATAAGATCTGAATTAAGATTTTTTTTTTTTTTTTTTTTTTAATTTTTCATTTATGTCTTGGTTTAT
>CAIGRO010236065.1:0-12379 GCA_903798355.1 Fraxinus baroniana | reverse complement strand
TCTCGGTGCTTGTAGTTACCGCATCGTGAGTTTGAGGGGAGATGTTAAGAAATAAAGTGGTATTTTATTTTATTGTTTATTAATGATAGAATAGTCTTTTTAGTTTCCTTTATTTTAGCCTATATATAGTCTCTTTATATTTTTGTTAAATTAATTTTTTGTATTCAATTTCATTATGCATAATTAATGAAATCCTAGCCTCCTCATTTTCTTTATTTTCTTTGAATTGTTTAACACGGTGAATGATTTGTGGGAGAAGATCTCGTTGAAGGTTAGGCAAATGGCTTCTTCGTGTGAGATCGAAAAAAGTAGCGACGCTAGGGTTGAGCGATTTCTTCGGCTTACAAGTGAGGCAAATGAAAATAAAGGCAAATAAAATGAAGGAAGGTGTATTCAATCGAGTCTTTTAATGACTTTTTGAAATTTAAAAAGTTTAGGAATATTCAATATCGATTTTTGGAAACTCTCTAAAAGTTTTGGTGTATTCAATGGAGACTTTTAATGACTTTTTGTAATTTAACAAATTTAGAAATATTCAATATAGACTTTTGAAGACTTTTCAAAAGTCTTGATGTATTCAATGAAGACTTTCATAGAATTTTAAAAAGTCTCTAAATCACAGTATATTCAATTAAATTTTTTTAGAAGTTTCTATAGGTATTGGGGTATTTAAATGTTAATGACTTTTAAAGACGTTTATAAAAGTGTACATGGTACTAATTTTTAAGCAGAATGTACTAAAATAAAATTTCAAAATTTGTCTCTCATTAATCACAAGATTTCAGGAAATTAATGTGTATTTTTTTTTTTCAATATTTCTATTTCATTTTTCCTTGTATGAACATTAGAGCTATGGTTAAAGTTTATTTTTTCAATTGATTTATTTTCTATTTTTCTTTCTCTCTCTTATTTTTTATTTTTATTCTTTATGAAAAAATTAAATTGTATTTTTATAACTTTTTTTTTCTTTTTTCATTCATTTTTTGTTAAAAATATCTATTTTTAATTAAATTATAAAACTTTATATACACTAATTTATAATTAAATTTAAATATATATTTTTAATTTATTCTTTAAAGGTATATTATTTTAACAACACTGAATATTAAATTTATTTTTTATATGTATACCAATTATTATTATTATTATTTATTTAATTATGGTGTTAAATTTTTATTATTATTTTTTTTAAAAAAATTATTATATGGGGTGGGGAAGGGAAATGGGAGGAGAAGGGTAATTGTGGGAATTGTCACATCGCATTTGATAATTTCACAATATTGCACTAGATTTAGATGAATTCTATTTCAAATAAAAGTTTTTAAAAATCTTTTGAGTTCTTAAAAACTGTGTAAAAGTTTTAAAATGAAAGTCTATAAAAGTTTACAAAACACTTTAACTAATTCCATACAAATCTATAAAAAAATTACAAAATCAACAAAAGTCATCAATTGAAAAAGTCCATCAAAATCTTTAAAAGTTCCAATTGAATACACCCCTCGAAAGAAAACCAAAGCAATACACGACGCCGTTTTGACAAAAAAATAAAATAAAAATGAATTGATGATTGACGACGCCATAATCCAACACGTGTCCAGGCTTCTCTTAGTATCTTTTATATTGTAGTGATGTTAAATGATGTTAAAATTTCCACATAAATGTAAGCAAGAAAATATTTTTGTTTTACAATTTATTTTAACTCATGATTACAACAATACCTCAACAGATAACCACCGCGTGTTTATTTCATTCTTATTCATTTTGTTCTTAAAACTGTTCTAAATCACATTTTAGAAATTATTACTTATCCTAAAAATATTGAAATTTGGGATCAACCTATTAAACTTTTGAGATATTACGTTTTGGTCTATAGTTTTGAAAATCTGTATTTTCACATACTAGTTTCATAAAATAAATGTGTTTTAAATCTAAAAATTTGTGGAAATTATGATCTTGACCTTGGCCTCAATAAAATCAGATTTTGGTCTCTTTAAATTTGGAAGTATTATGTATTATCCATTGAAAGTAGGAAATTAAGGAAAGTACATATTTTTATGGCATGTAAATTCTCTACCCTTCATTTTCGGTGCACATAATCTCTTTTTCCTTATTAGGAACAATTTCGTCAATATACATTCAATTATGTTCAAAATATGCTAAAAATCGAAGGAAAAAAGAAAAGCAAAGCCTCCACAAAACCACGAGTCACGACCACCAAGGGTCACCTTGCTAATTTGTATTTCCAAGGTGATCCAAGTTTGGTAATTGACCTTAAAACCACTAACTCATGGTTCGTGTACCCTTTGGCACCTCTATTGGTTGGCGTCTCCCATGTTTCTCTTTCTAATAACGTGTTGTTGGTCTTGATTATTTGATTTGTTGACTTAGCCTTGTTTATTCAGCTATAGTTTGACCTAAACAATACTTAGAATAAATAGATAATTAACAAATATTGTAACGTTACTCTGTTCTTTAATCCTGTTAAGTTTAAGAATGAACCATATTCTTTTAAGCAATAAGTAACCTGCCTAAGAAGGTGCATGATGAATAATATATATGTGATTGTTTTATGGATATCAAATAGGCCCGCAAACTCTAGCCGGGCCATGTGAAAAGTCGAGCTAGTATGGCTCGTGGCTTGGTGGACTAGAGCCTAGGTTTGGGCCAAGTCCCATTTCTTGGGCGATGGCCTGAGCTAACCCTTATGACAGGCCAAAGTGGCCCGTGTCACAAAGTCCCTGTGCTGCTTGTAGCGAGTAGCTACCTGTTGCAGCTGCCTGCTTCAGGTAGCTAAGTAGCTTCACGAGGAAAAAAATCGAGTTAGCTTGACTGGGTAAGGTTCTGGCCAAGCCATGAATTTTGGTCTAGCTTTGGCTCGCGAGTTCAATCGGCCCTGCCTGTTTAGCCCCTAGGTTGTTTGAGCCCCATTTGTTGTAAAAACAGATTTTATAATATTGTTTTTGGTAGAGTGGTGTGATTAAAAATAGGAAAAAATTTAAAATTTATATGTGAAATTATTTTATAAAATTTGTGATTAAAAATGAACTTTCAAAAAATGAGGTCAACATCAGTAAAAGAATTATAAACTATTTAATTCTGTCTATAAATTTTGTATATTTGTCTACTTAAAATTACATGCATTTTACACAACCCCTTTCACAAATATTGAGTGAAGTTCGAGCTAGGGATGACAATATGTTGGTGACTTTCGAGAGCCAGAAGTGAATTTTCGAGAGTAGTCAAGGATTCCACACACTTAATGGAGCGGGACAATGCTAGAAGGGACGGAGTATTTTGCCATCATTGGTCCAATATGTTTTGAGCAACGTCAAATTGCTCTTAGTCGTACATAATACTTTTGACTTACTCGAATGCACAAGATTCTTTGAGTTTGTATCAATTTAAGACTACTAATCTAGTCATTAATTAACCCTAACTTGTTTCTATCTTCTTTTTTTTTTTTTTTTTTCAAATTTGAAGTATGATTATATTTTTTAAAATAAGCTAGGATAATGTTACTATTAATGACTAAATCCAAATTAAATAAATTTTATAGCAAAAAAAAGTTACATTATTAAATAAACAGCTATAATATTTATACAATCATACTTGATAATAATGGTTAACAATGTTGGTGTTGTCAAAATCCAGATTGTTCATTTGGAAAATAATTTTTGAAATAGATGAATGCAATGTTAACAAGTGTAAGTTGTCACTTGTCAACTAATATTGTTAAACTAGATTGCGGGAAATTTGCTTACAATGCCTAGACCTACACTTAATAATGTTTGGAAAAATAACATTTACTCTATTTTATAATATGTTAAAGTCTTAAATGCCCTTCATTTGAAAGTCTAAAATGTCCAATTAAAATTAGAGTTTACCAAATTCTCCAAATATAAATCCTTAATTTCATTCACAATTTAAAACCAACAAAGTACATGCCACCTTTATAAATGACTGAATGACATTTAAACTAATTTTGTGTTCGTATCATTTTATATTCACTAGTATCTACATAGAAATAAATAAAACAAGTTTTAACTATATTTACAGTGAAACTAAGAGTTCATGACCCAAAGCAGCATGTTTTTGTTATGAACGGTTCAATAACATTTTAACTAATTTCATTTTCGTTTCACCTTTTCACTCATATTCACACGAAAATCAACATAAACAAGTTTTCACTATGTTTAGTGTGAAATTGAGACTCCATAACTCGAAATGGCATGCTACCATTTTTAATGATTGGGTCCCGTTTCAACTAATTTTTATATTCGTTTCATTTTATTTTAACTTGCACAAATCTTCTAAAATGTTTTGTAATATAATCAACTAGTTTTTGGAATGAAATCGAGACACAAAGACCCAAAATGACATGTCATTTCAAAGGTTCAGTGTTGTTTCAACTATTATGCATTATTTTCACTTTATGTTAACCCGTATGCATATGTAAATGAACAAAGGCAAATATGTAAACTATACTGTAGTTCACTATAAACGAAGGCAAGTAGCTCAAATTCCATTATATTTCCATTATAAAATAAGATATTCAACAATTAGCTGGTTTAACTTGTATAATTCTTCTAAGATGTTCTAAGATATGGTCGACTAGTTTTGGAGTGAAATCGAGACCACGAGACCTAAATGGCATCTAGTTGTTTTATACGTATGGATGTCGTTTTAGGGTAGAGTTTAGGGTTTAAGATTTATGATTTAAGGTATACAAAACAAAACACATGCAATCGTTCAACATTTACACCTTAGGAATTCAAGTAGGACTGTCGTTTATACCAATTTTATGTTCGTTTCTCTTTTTCTTACTTATTTATCATTTACAAGTATTCTATGGTGCTCTAAACTAGTTTCGGAGTGAAATGTCATTTTAAACGTAAGACTATCGTTTCTACTAATTTCGTGTTCATTTCGTTTTTTCTTACTCATTCAACATGCACAAGTCATTTATGTTGTTCTGAACTAGTTTCGAAATAAAATCGAGGCCCCGTTATTAAAAAAAAAAGGGCACATGATTGTTTTAAACACATCTAATTATCTGAAAGTAAACCCAGCATCAGGGGCGGACGCAGAACTTGAACGTTGGGGGGGGGTACTTTCAAAGAAGTTGGAAGAAATTTTACAATCGAAAATTTACGTTCAAAAAAATCATACCCCATGTAATTTTACATCCGAAAATTTACATGGAATATGACTTTTTCGGATGTAAAATTTTAATTTTTTTTGAAAATTTCCTAATAAAATGATGAAAATTATATTGAGAAATTTGTATCGCAAAAATAATAAATGTTAATAAAATAATTGATTTTTTTTAAATGCGAGTTAGATGTCTTTTTAAAGACTCACGTTTAACGTATTTTTAACTATTTTTTATATATGTTTGAACTATTTGATATGCTCATAATGTAGTTCTTGAAATAAGTTTCAAAATTATATAAGTAATTTGTAAATTCAATTAGCGTACAATCATCAGAAAATTTTTAAAATTAGTATATTATCGAAATTCAAATTTATTTTTATTTTGCCTCTGTTTGGNTAGGAAAAATAAAGTTCGAAAAAAGAACATTGGAATGTGGTTGAGATTGAAAAGAAACATAAACAATCAAGACTTTACGTTTCACAATTAATGTAAAATTATTTTTGATATTTATAATTTATCGACCATATATTTTATCATAGCCGCACTTCAAGAATTTCAACAAATTTTAAATCGTTTAAAACGCATATTTGTAACTTAAAATATCGGATCAAACGTAAAAAAAAAAAAAAAAAAAAAAAAAAAAAAAAAAACCCAAGGGGGGGGGGGGGGCACGTGCCCCCCAGGACCCCCCGGGTCCGCCCATGCCCAACATACGATACAAAAACAAATGTGAAGCCCCAAACATCAAATAAAATTTTACATGCTTAAATTTCAATTTCAAATGATTCGTAATTATTGCACCCAAAACTATTAGAAAACAAGAAGCAAAAGAATGAATTACAAAGCATATATTAATGTATTTTTAGAAACAAAAGACTTTTTAGTTAGGGCTAGTTTGATTTGTGTTATTTTGTTTTCTTTTGTTTTTAAGTGTATTTTCGACCGTGAATATTTTTGGAACCCCTGTCCCTTGTCAGTTGTCCCGATCATTGAGCCAGGACAAGAGGTTTTTCCTTATGCATGCAATATGATTCATTGAATAAAACATGAAAATTGTCACAATGGAGCCTCACACCTTTTTGTTTTCTTCCCCCTTCCTTCTCTTTCGTCTTTCATTAGTTGAAGTCTTCTCGTTCTTCTCTTTAACTATCGATAAATTTGTTTTCTCTTCTTTCTGCAAAGTGATTTCTTGAATGGGAAAAAAATAAAAAATTATTGGCTTCTTTTAAGTACTCTGCTTCACGTGAGTAGTCTTTTTGTTTCAATTTTTTTATTCTTTACTAACTGAAACAGTTTTGCCTTTTGCTTGACACCCCCTGGGGGTGGGGGCGGGGGGGCGGGGTTGTACAATTCTTTCCTTTGAAATTGATTTTGTGACTTCTCAGTTTCCACAAAACACGCGAACACAACCCTTTTTCTCTCGGATTCCCGATTTCTTGATTCGAGTTCTGATTCTTTTCTTGTTTAGCATTCTTCTATACCATCCCCACATGCAATTTCTTGAGTTTGTCTGATCTGGATTGGATCGCAGGCATCTCTATTTGTTCCATTCCTTTGGAGAGAAGAAAGAGAGTGGTTGCTTCTGGGGTTCAATAGCTGAGACGCCTTTGAAGCACCCATGAAGATGGTGAGATTTCTTGACACTTTTGGGATCTTTTTCACTTGGGTTATGTTTTGTTTGGTTTAAGTTGTAATCTTTTGATTTTTATATAATTTGTCAGTTGGGTTTATTCTAAACGGGGTGTGATTTTGATTTCTTATTTATGTAATGGAACTTTTAACTGTCTGACATGGAATAGGTTGGATTTGTGTTTCTTATGCTGTTGAATTTGGAGATATCTTGATTGGTTTTTACTATTTTGTGTAACTTGGATAACAGTGTGAGTTAACCTTGTAAATACTCCCGAGGCATGTCGAGTGTGGATGTATCCAAGTATGCCCATAGTCCTGTCCATGCTGCCATTATTTTGAAAGACTATGCTGGTCTAAGGAGGATCATAGAAGGCCTTCCACAGCTTTGTGACACGGCAGAGATTCATACAGAGTCAGATTCAATTGCTGAAGAAGCTAAAGCTGATGCCATTTCTGCTGTGATTGATCGACGTGATGTTCCTAACCGGGACACGCCACTTCACTTGGCTGTCAAATTTGGCGATGAGGCTGCAACGGAGATGCTTATGCTTGCTGGTGCAGATTGGAGCTTGCAGAATGAACAAGGGTGGAGTGCATTGCAGGAAGCTATATGTAATAGGGAAGAAAGGATTGGGAAGATTATTGTTAGGCATTACCAGCCTGTGGCTTGGGCAAAATGGTGCAGAAGGTTGCCTCGTTTGATTGGAACAATGAGACGGATGAGGGATTTTTACCTGGAGATAACGTTTCATTTTGAGAGCTCAATCATTCCTTTTATTTCAAGGATTGCCCCTTCTGATACTTACAAAATCTGGAAGAGAGGTGCTAATTTCAGGGCAGACATGACTCTGGCTGGATTTGACGGTTTCAGAATTCAGCGTTCAGATCAGAGTATTCTCTTCCTTGGTGATGGTTCAGAGGATGGAAAAGTTCCTCCCGGGTCACTTTGCGTGGTCTCACACAAGGATAAGGAAGTTATGAATGCTTTGGATGGTTCTGGGGATCCTGCAACTGACGCTGAAGTGCAGCAAGAAGTGACTTCAATGTCTCAAACTAATATATTCAGGCCTGGCATTGATGTGACTAAAGCAGTTCTTTTGCCTCAAACGACATGGAGGCGACAGGACAAAACTGAAATGGTGGGTCCTTGGAAAGCTAAGGTGTATGATATGCACAATGTGGTTGTAAGTATTAAATCAAGAAGGGTCCCTGGGGCCTTGACAGATGATGAACTCTTTAATTCTGGAAATGAAAATGAAACAGAGAACGAGGAGGTGAATGATATTTTGACAGAGGAAGAAACATGGCAGCTTGAGGTTGCATTGAAGTTGGACTCATCAGATTTAAACAATGACCAAGGCAATGGTATTATTGCACACCGCCATAGTTGTTATGAGCAAAGGGATATTCCCATTGAGGACATAAATGGTTGTACTAATGGAGAAATAGAGGAAAAGAAAGGATGGTTTAATGGCTGGAGGAGACGAGAAAATAAACTAGAAGAGAAGAAAAAGGCTGGTCCACCAAGAAGTTCTCTGTGCGTAGAAGATAAGGTTAGCGATCTTTTGGAGGATTCTCCTTCTACAAGTCAAAGTAAACATGGTAGGCACTCTGTGGAGGGGACTATGAAGCGGGAAGAGAATCGAAGAGGACATGACTCCAAAGCTTCTTCATCAACAAATTCTGAAGTTGCAACTCACCGCAAGGATGGAAGCCCTAAGAATGAGTATAAGAAAGGTTTGAGACCGATTCTCTGGCTTTCTCCAGATTTCCCATTACGAACTGAAGAACTTCTACCATTGCTTGACATTTTAGCAAACAAAGTTAAAGCCATACGGCGACTAAGGGAATTACTCACTACAAAAATTCCCATAGGGACCTTCCCCGTCAAGGTATGCTCCTTACTTGTTCTCAATTGATATGTGCTTCATTTATAATTCTCATTTTGTTTTTATTGAATTAATGGTCTTTGCAAATAAAGCCCCTTTCTTAATTAACAATATTTATTATGTACATGTGATTATATTTTGTAGACAAGGATTACATAATTCTCCTTTAATGGGAGTGGGTAACACAGTATACCAAAGTAGAATTATGCATTAGTGCTTTTCTTGGAGACACCATAAGTAGGTAAAAACATGATGTTATTGCAATTGCGTGGATGAAGTTTTCTGCAAAACGTGTAGATAGGAGGTCCTTAACATTTGAACATTCTTCCATCAGAATGTGTGTTTGATAGGGTGTGTTTGATAGAGAACCAATTCCATGAAAAATGGAATT
Source organism: Fraxinus baroniana (assembly GCA_903798355.1). Classification (NCBI taxonomy): domain Eukaryota; kingdom Viridiplantae; phylum Streptophyta; class Magnoliopsida; order Lamiales; family Oleaceae; genus Fraxinus; species Fraxinus baroniana. The sequence goes on along the minus strand of CAIGRO010236065.1, from coordinate 3,312 downwards.
TGTTTTCCATTTTCCCGCTTTTCCTTTGTTTGATAGGTTTTTTTCTAGGCAATATGTTTTCCCACTTAAGCCACACGGTCACATTTTCTTGCTTTTCCTTGAAATTATGTGGGAAAATGGTTTTCCAGGTAATTTATTTATATATTTTTTTGGCAATTGGAAAAAATTCTAGATACAATGGTAAAAAAAATTATTACTTTTATTGACAATTTTCATGCAAAACAAAGACAAACAAATGGTATTCGGTATGAAAAATGCTACTTGTACATCAAGAATTGTACATAATGATGTACACCTCACTCACATGGGAGTGAGACCCACTTGTATAAAATATTTTTTTATTCAAGTGGGTCCCACCCCCATGTAAGATGGGTGTACACTCCTATGTATACTTTGATGTACCGATAGCAAAACCGATTCGGTATAGTAAATTTTTTTGTAATTTTTTTTTTGGCAATTGGAACAATTTCTAAACCCAATGGTAAAAGAAATATCACTTTAATAGACAATTTTCATGAAAAATTAAAGTCAAACGGATACCAATCTTTCAACATTTCCCAAGTGGGAAATTATACTAATCAAACACAATTAATTACAATTCCCAGTAAAACAAATTCTAGACAAGTCAATTCCTTGAAATTCATTTTCTTTCTACCCAAATTCCATCTTTGCAATCAAACAGACCCTAAATAAGTTGGACAAGTGTGCGTTGTCTTTTTAATTGCAGGGTATCACATGAATAATATTGGTAAATATGGAGATTGTGAAATTAGTAACTGAGCTTAATTTGTAAAGTTTTCTGCTATAACTTTTGGCACTACAAGATTTTGCATGCATATGACTTTTGCAATGGAAGTATTTTAGCATCATTGACCTAGTATGAAGATAAAGGGAAAAAAAAAGGTGCTATGAAAGAAGCTTTGTGGACACTTCTTTCTGTTCGTGAATTAACGGAAGCTCTAGGAAACAATGCTTAGGTAATATAACGAAATGTTTGTCAGTGTTGAGGAAGATAAGATGAAAGAAGTTAAAAAATTATCTTTCCTTCTTCCTTGTTCAGATGAGAACTGAAAATAAAGTTATAGGAAACTGCTTCCTTCTTGGTGCCACAAATCTTTATTACACATATGGAAAGTATTCTCTCTTAATTCGATGACTGAATAATTCTTTACTCATTAATTTTTATTACTAATTTAGAAATACAATTCTGAGGGGTTGTTTAATTGGCCAGACCTTGGGTTTGCTCCCCAATGGTCACCAGCTCAAGTCCCCTCAGGGCACTGAGGTGAGTATCCGGCCGTAAATTTCAGAGTCTCATGGGATTAGCTGAGGTGCGCGCAAGTTGGCCCGAACATCCACGGATATCAAAAAACAATTACTAACCTAGAAATACGATGTTAACTTTCTGTTCTGAAAACTAAAGACAACTCTGTCCATAAATGTTGACCCACACTGTCCTCATTTTGCTAATGTATCTTTCTTCGTTTCAGGTTGCTATTCCTGTGATACCAACCGTCAAGGTTTTGGTTACCTTTACAAAGTTCGAAGAATTACAGCCGTCGGACGAGTTTATAACTCCCCCTTCAAGTCCCACCAATGGAGGTGGAGAGCGCCCTGCAGTGATGCACTCCTCAAGTTCATCTTGGTTCCAGTGGATAAAATCTTCTTATCAACGTCCAAGTTCATCTACGAGTTCTACAAACAGCAGGGTCGAAAAGCTTCAAGATCCATTCGCTATTCCTTCAGATTATACTTGGATTACTGCCGAAGAAATGAAAAAGAAAATGCAGGAAAAAAGCAAGTTGAAGAAAGTAAAGAATCAGAAGCCACATTTGTAATTTGTCATCATAATGTTAATATATGTGGTAAAGGAGCTCTCAGGTGTCAAATTGGTATGGTTGTTTGGTTGATCAACTAATTTCATTAACTAAACAAACAAGAAAAACTCATAGTACTTGTTGTAAAAATCTCTTGTACCATGTTGATGAGTATAAATAAAGAAAGATGAGATAAAATATTGTCTATCGTAAAAATTGAAAGTTGTGATTCTTGTATATGTAAGAATGTTTTATAGATAATTTACTGATTTATTACCGCTAAGGTATATTTGTACGGACGCCACTTGGCGCCATGGCCCTGGACGTGTAGCATGATTGTATCCAGGGTGCATTCACGTATTTCTAGTATTGATAGTTGGTATTGATTCATTCCGATTTTGAATAGTTAGTGAATCCCAATGTTCATTGATTCAATAATTTTACTTAGCCCATGTTTGAAAATTATTATATAAAGAAAATAGAGTTTTGAATAGTGATTTTTAGGAGAATGTGTTGTTAAAAGGCAAGGAAAAATTTTGGGTTTACGTGCAAAATATTTTGCCCATGTTTGGTGGCCATTTTTTTTTGAAAAAGAATATTATTTTGAATAGTGAATTTTTGAAGAACGTGTGCTTAAAAAATATGAAAAATTTTGAATTTATGTGTAAAATAATCTATTGCGTGAATGTCTGATTAAAAATGAGTATGTAATTAAGAATTTGAAATAGTTGTAAAAAGGAGCTTAAATACTTTTGCTCATCAATTTAGATTTGGCTCATCGACTTGAGTGACTCGTGGTTTGGCCGGGAAAAGTTTGAGCTGGTTTGGTTCACGGTTCGAGCCAAGCCCCATTTTGGGTGTCCAGCCGATCGTGACGAACCAAACCTTAAAAAAAATTAATCATATTAGCAAGGCAACAAATAGCTACCTGTATTTTTAAATAAAAAAATAAAATTAACAAGGCAGCTACACGTACTTCCTTAACAAGGTGTACTGTCTACATCTACTTGTGTTTTAAATAATAATAATAATAATAATCACTATTCGGCTCGATAAAGTCCGAGCCAAAAGTTCGAGTCAATACTAGATTTTTTGGGCGAACAAAACCTCGTCTCGGTTTGGGCCAAAAAAATTGAAACCATTTTAGATCCACAACTCTAAAAATATAGCAAATTAGATTTATACGTTTAAACAAAATAAAACTTCTAACAACAGTAATTTTTACGCCCTAAAACCCCCCGAAGCTCCAAAACCAACTGAGAGAAATATTAAACCTCCCCAATACCCATAATTCACCGACACGATGAAGCAACGGTTTCACCCACACGGAGAGCAAGCCGATTCATGGCGGATGAGGAAGAAGAGAGGGTTCTAGAAGAACAGTTGGAGGAAGTCGTGAATCTGGTGGCGAGTCTCAGCTCGAGCTTGGATACTTGGTCGAAGCTTCTGATTATGAGTTTGGGCTTCCCTTCATCTTTCTTCGACTTGAGATTTG
>CAIGRO010236064.1:0-14216 GCA_903798355.1 Fraxinus baroniana | reverse complement strand
GGGAATGGCTGCCATGTGCTATAATGAACAATGTATATGTTAGTTGACATCCTTTCTGTAAACCTTGGATAATACCTTTAAAGCATAATATTTGAACTTTTATAAAATTGTGTTTGAAATACTGATTGTGGCAATTGCTGGAATAATAATTATGCTCTGAGTTCTTTTATGGCTACACTGAACTTATGAAATGTAGTCTGGCCCGTATCTCTCAAAGTTGTCCGTTCCTTGATTCCAGGATGGGGCTGCAAAAAAAATCTCCTTCCAATTTCAATGTGTGACGTGGAAATTGTGCCTATACCGAATTACTTTCCTGGCTCCGCCGTATGAATGTTAAGTAGGGATTAAGTACTTGTTAGTAATCCGTGAGTTCCTAGGGTTTTTGTTGTGTTACATGTATTTGTTAGGATTTATTAATTGTTTTGGTGTTTTTGTGTTGCTTTCACATATGAATTTCTATACATTCACCAGGAAGCACATATTTACTTTTTGGGCTCTCATTATTCAAGAATTATGGACGTGGATGAGGAAAATACAGTCTCTGCTTCAGTTGCTGATTCGTCCACTGTAGGGGCTGATGATCAAACTGTGGTTCCAGCTATTGATACAATTTCTCTTCAACCAGTTCAACCCATAGTTGCACCCCCTATTACGGCCCCAGCTTTGCCTTCCATCGCTCCATTACCTGCTGTTCCTCTTCCAGTTCCTCGGCCATTGGCACCACTCCCTGTTCGCCCTCCAATAGTCAGGCCCCCTTTGGCACATAATGGAGACCCGATGTCTAGTGATTCAGATTCGGACCAAGATGAGTTGGGATCAGGTCATGATGCTGCAGGCGAATCTCTGGAATACGAGATCTCAGAAGAGAGCAGAATAGTTAGAGAAAGGCAGGAGAAAGCAATGCAGGAACTTCTGATAAAGCGACGTGCAGCTGCTTTGGCAGTCCCCACCAATGATGGAGCTGTTCGAGCTCGTCTCCGACGGCTTGGTGAACCTATAACTCTTTTTGGAGAAAGAGAGATGGAGAGACGGGATCGTTTGCGGATGCTCATGGCAAAGCTGGACTCTGAGGGCCAGTTGGAAAGGCTGATGAAAGCTCATGAGGATGAAGAAGCCGCTGCCTCTGCACCTACTGAGATGGAAGAAGATATCCAATATCCCTTTTACACGGAAGGTTCCCAAGCACTTTTAGAGGCCCGCAAAGAGATTGCAAAGTATTCTGTTCTGAAGTCAGCATTACGGCTTCATCGAGCAAGAAGGAAACAAGATGATCCAGATGAGGATTTGGATGCAGAGATAGATTGGTCTCTGCAGCAAGCGGCAAGTCTTGTCCTAGACTGCAGTGAGATTGGCGATGATCGGCCTCTCTCTGGATGTTCATTTTCACATGATGGGAAGATGCTTGCTACTTGGTAATCTCTCTCTTCTTGCCTCCCCACAACTTCCCAAAGCCTGTATATGTCTTTCTATTCATGTGATTTAGTCAGTTAAACATGTCAAAAATATGCATAGCAATGCACGTCGCATGATAGAGCCGTCGTACAGTTGAAGGTGCTTTATATGTGCTGATAGTATGGGCACCTTAAAGGTTTTCCGCTAATAGTATAACAGATTACTCAAAACTAATAGTATTAATTTGTGGATTATGATCTCTCTTTCCATCATTTTTGTGTTTGACTAGTCAAGACTTACTCTAGTTATACACTTACAGCGTTTTGTGTTTACCTTTAGCACTCAAATAAGGTCCTCAATTTTCATTTTTGGGAGGTCTCCAATTGCGTGGTTTCTCTTAAACTTACGGTTGTGTCGTAGATATTTCTTTATCTGACTGCAAAAATATGGTATTCCAGTATTTATTATGTTAAAATTATGAACCAGTTAGTTCTCCTTTCCTTGAGATGCCACTGTTGACCATTAGAAGTTCATTTGAGATATGATAATCATGTATGAAGAATTGCTAAGGGCTTCGTGTATTTGATTTTCGTTTTTGAGTTTTGTGTTTTGAGTGTCATTTTGAAATTGTTGAAAAAGTGTTTTTTTTATCATTTTGAAAAATTATTTTCAAAAACCCAAAATTGAAAATTTTGGCCAAATTATAACCGAAAACACCCAAAACGATAAATTTGTCGTTTTGGATTTTCTTTGTAAATTTTAAACTTGTTTTGCAAAACGCGTTTTCGAAAATAGGAAAGAGAACGCGTTTTCACTACTTTGAAAAATTGAAAATAGAAAATGATTTGAATTGAAAATTTTGTATTGATTATTACTGAAACACCCAAAACGACGACAATTTTGCCGTTTTGGATTTTCTTTGTAAATTTTAAACTTGTTTTCAAAAACGCGCTTTCGAAAATAGGAAAGAGAACGCGTTTTCATTGTTTTGAAAAATCGAAAACAAAAAAGAGCTTGCAAATGGTAAAGAGAACGTGCCCTAAATGTTTCTTATTTTTTACTTTTCTGTTTCTAGTGCTCTAAGTGGAGTTGCAAAGTTATGGAGCTTGCCTGAAGTAAGGAAGGTTTCTACATTAAAGGGTCACACTGAACGAGCGACAGATGTTGCATTCTCCCCAACAGGTTACCATTTGGCTACTGCATCTGCTGACCAAACTGCAAGATTATGGAACACTGAAGGGTCTGTTCAGAGAACATTTCAAGGACATTTGGATCGTCTTGCTCGCGTTGCCTTCCATCCATCAGGAAAATACTTGGGCACAGCTAGCTATGACAAGACTTGGAGGTTATGGGATGTAGAGACTGGTGAAGAGTTGCTTCTCCAAGAAGGTCACAGCAGGAGTGTGTATGGATTATCTTTTCACCGTGATGGCTCTTTAGCAGCATCCTGTGGACTTGACTCTCTTGCTCGTGTGTGGGACCTGAGGTCTGGGAGAAGTATTCTTGCCCTGGAAGGCCATGTTAAACCAGTAAGACTCTGTGTTGTGAAACTATTCCGTCTTTGCTTTCCAGCTTTGTTATTATACTTTCTGCAGTAAAAGAGGGATTGAGGATGGAATTGATGATTAGGTTGTTGGAGTACAAATGATGAATCTCTTATTATTTTCCTTTCAGGTACTTGGTGTCAGTTTTTCTCCCAATGGCTATCATTTGGCTACTGGTGGTGAAGACAATACTTGCCGCATATGGGATTTGAGGAAGAGAAAATCTATATACATAATACCTGCTCACTCTAACCTTATATCTCAGGTCAAATTTGAGCCTCAAGAAGGATACATTTTGGTTACTTCTTCATATGATATGACAGCTAAGGTGCCCATCTTCTATATCTATGCGTCTCCACTCTCATTGTGTTTTATATTTGTTGAACTGATGTTTCAATGCATTTCCCTTATTCCTAACTTTGTATCTCAGATATGGTCATCTAGAGATTTTAAGCCTGTAAAGTCACTATCTGGTCATGAAGCAAAGGTTACCTCGCATGATGTTGATGGAGGTGAGCTTCTCTAACTTTAAAATCTAATTTAGAATCTATGTTCTAAAATTGTTATTAGATCTGTTTTGCTTCCATGGGCATTTCTTACCTCTGTAACAGATTGGTAGGATTGAATATGTACATTCATTTTTCTTTTCTTTCTTTTTTTTTTTTAACATGGAGGGTGAGGGAACTCAGTTCTATGACCGGTGTTCATTGAGTTTCCTGGGGCACTATCTTATAATCTTGCTTTGTCCATATCAGATATAAATGCTTACCATCCGTATTTAACTGGCATGGGAGCATTTGTCTCTACCACATAGACTGGTATCATTTTTGGCTTGATCTACAAAGCTACTGAGACTTTTGAACCTTGTCAAATCTTTCTAGTATTGATGGTTTAATCGCTATGTGCTATGACATTTGAAGGGATTAGCGAAGTTGGATGAGTTTAAAACTAAGAAATACGCCGGATAGTGTCATTAAATGTATCTTTTAGGATCTTGGGACAAGATAAGGACCGTGATTAGTTGAGGACTTCAACAAAAGTTCTTGCATTCCACTTGATATTGATGAAATAAAGTTGGACATCGTTGCATTTTCTTGACTCTTGAATATTCCACTTTATTATATTTTGTGTAATGACCCGAAATTTTTTTGACGTCATACCATGTAAAAATATTCTAATAAAATAATATAAATTATATTAAAAAATTTATCGCGTAAAAATAATAAACATTAATGAAATAATTGAAAAAAATTAAAGAAAAGATAAGTTAGGCGTTTCTTTTTGAGATGCTCATTTAATTATTTTCGATGTCCAAACAATGTCCGTTTGGACTTTTCGATAAATCTACAATATACTTTTCAAAACAAGTTTTAAGATGATATAGTCAATTTGTGAATTCGACTAATATACAACCGTCAACGAAATTTTAAAGTTGACATGTTATCAAAATTCTCGATATATTAGTTTGAAACGACCTAATTGAACGCATCGTAACTTTTGCTAAGGTTGATCGTTTTGCGCATTGTTAAGGATGTGGAAAACTAGACCGTGAGAATTTTAAAATAATATTAAAAATGTAATGTTTCAACTTCGTTTAACATTCCGTAATGATATCAAAAATTGACATAAAAATTAGAAAAATCATTTATACGGGATTACGAGGGCAAGTGTAGGAAGTGGATGGGTAAAAAGAGCCAAGTGGTTGGACATGGTGTGCAGCGAAAAAGCAAATATATGCAATAAAAAAACAATAAATACACCGTTGACGTGACATCACCACATCAACAAGATTGTTCTCCTATCCATCCTGAGAAGGAGAAAAGTTCTGCTTGTATAATTGTACAATTCAATGTACCAACATGTCTCGCAAAATATTTTGTTTTTGGATGCTTTTAAAATTTACCTTAAAAGTTGTCCACCCATCAAATAAGTATAACATGTAAAATTTATCAACAAAAACAAGGGTGTATTCGACATTTTCAGATGTAAAAGTGGCCAAAACGACTAAATATTTTAAGCGAGCAATTCATTCGTATCATTTCATAACATCCCCGTCTGTAAATATTTTAAACTACCAAAAAGAGTTTTTTTCCAATATTCACATTCCTGAAATGCATTTACATATTTCCAAAGAAATTAAAGGGATTCTGCAAATTGAGGGGCCTCCAAATCAAGTTCTTGCCTCATAATACAGTTCATAAGCCACTCACTGCTAAATGTCCAAATCCCTTTCTTTACAGCCAATAGAGCTTCCTCCATGTCCTCTTCACTTGCTATAAAGATAGTTTTTGTTGCTTCATTCACCTTGTCCACTCTTCTAATAACCTGTTTTTTCTCCATCACAAAAATAAATCAGATCGAGTCGAGTCTAGTCTCTCTAGATGATGCAAAAAGAAGCGGTTAAGGACATGATGTGCAGTACTCAACAAGACTGAACAATTCTTTTTTAATATTGTCTAGTCGTATTCCTTCTATCTACGTTATTTTAAAACCTTTGAGATGACTTACATGTCCTCCGGCAGACTTAACAATGGCCGACAGCGTAGCGACTGGGGGTTGCACGTGAGTTGCAAGACATACATCAAGACCTTTAAGCAATGCCCCGGGATGTGCTTTAGCTCTAAGAACTGCACATTTGAGCTCTGTTCTGTACTTAGTCTCGTAATCTTCATCTTTTAAAGTGAAGGGCATTTCATCTGTAGAGCAAGAAGTGAAATTCCATTACACATTAACGTCATTCAACTATTTAAGTCTATACGAAAAGCAGCACATGCTACTCACCAACAAATCTGCCTTTCCGGAAACTTTCTTTTAACCAACTTGGTGAGATAATCCAAGCTCTGTATAAAATATTCCCACATATTTGAAATATATCATGAAAATTAGAAAATAAAATTGATTACTTTTCACTTAGAAAGGAATAGTAAAAAAGAGAGAAAACTGACCCTGAACAGAGAGCGGTGCAGAAATTTAAAGTTTTTCTCACTTTTCCAGTGATAACATGAGTGCTTACACTTCCCTCAGAAGTAACAAATCCACCAAGGTATCCGATTACCTACACCAGTAACATAAATTTTCTATTAACGAAAATAAAAAAAAGAGAACTATAGTAAGAATATTTTGATGTAAAGTCATTTCAGGTTAAAATGATTGCCGGAGAAGCTTCAAACCAGATGTATTTTTTTTTTTCTTTTTGTCATGAAAAACAGCAGAACAAAAGGTGTGCATCAAAGGTATTTACAGGGTTTCCCTTATCTTCCAAATCATGATATGTTAGAAACTGTACAAAAGATATCAGAAAACATGGTATTTTCAAGTTCGCGGACAGGATCAAGAAATCGAAATATCTGATTCATCCCAGCTATCAATCAATTATTTGCTATGATCTTGACACGAATAAAGAACCATGCTGATGGTAATGGATTTGGCGAAATGTGGATATCTCCAGAAGATCAGTTTGAGATTGACAAGTACAAAATTAGACAATACCTTTGTCAAGTTTGACTTCTTGTTATCGTCAGCAATATTCATCAGCATAATTCTAAATGAATGTACACTAAACGGGACCTCAAGTGCCCCACAATCTTCAATGGGGACATTACAAGCTTTGCTATCTTTATTCTCTTCAAAACAGCTATTAGTCGAAATATTGTTCGGAAAAACGTCGGTGGAGAATTTGCCTCCGGAAATTGCTGAGTAACTATTATTATTGAAAGAACAATCATTTCTTCCATCCCTGCCTGAAACAGAATCATCAGAACCCAACTGATAATCAATTACATGAGCACCCTTGACTTTTTTTGACTTCAGTGAGGTATACGAGGCTTCCCATAATCTTTTCTTGGTTCCCAGCTCTGAGCAAGAGCATTGCTCCAAACCAGCTTCACTTCCACTTTTAATTAGTCCAGAACCGTTACAAGTGCTATGGTGGCCCACTGTGGGCACAAAATCTACATGTTTGCAACCTATAACAGATTACAAATATAAAAACAGAACCAATTCAGAAAGATCAAATGTTTTAACAACTGCATCGTACAATTAGTATTTGCATCTACAATGAAATAAATAGCCATAGTGCTTGAGTTTTAAATAACTACTGATGTTTTACTGTTTTAGGCTAGAAATAACTTAATTTACATAATCATCCCTTACATTGGTATACGTTATTTGGCAGAATCTATCCCAACAGATCATAGAACTTACCATCTCCAGGATGACAGACAGCCAAGCCTCTATCTTTTAGCCAGCCAGTTTACTTAGATGTAGTTTCTTTCCTTTGGGTTTTAGTGGTAGCAAAGTAATTTAACTAAGAGAACAAAGTAAAAGATCTGACTCCCTCATTTATGCTCAAACAACTGTTTGTGCATTTCGATGTGATGAAACAGCAAGAAAATACAAGCGCATATATATTCTTGTACACATATTTCACATACCGTCCATAGAAAACCTCTCAGTGACCAATTTCCCAATCTGAGAACATTCTCTCCTATTTACTTCATTGGGATAGTTATGGCTTTCTTCAATACTTCTTAGCTTTTGGTTTTCAACAATTGTGGATGGGCAATATTCCCCAGGAGGCTTTATCGGGATTGACAGCCTTAGATACTCTGAAGAGTTAGGTGAATTGTCCTTGCTAAGATGAGTAACCATGAGAGTTGAACCGCCAGGAAAGCATAATGCTCTTCGAATATCCGCTTTAATAGGGAGTCTGCAAGCTTTACCTTTTGTGTCTACCTCACCAATTGCTACAAAACCCTGCAATTTTTTTTTCAACTTCACAAAAATGTAATGCCGATAATAAAATGCAATAGTGCAATTGCAAACAACAATAACAAGAAGGTAACCCTATTCCCAATAAAATTTGGGATAGCTATATGAATCCTTTTTCTCTACTCCATTTGGTGAATAAAATGCAATGGCACTGGGACAATAATAGGGGAAGCATGACTACTAATTCATCAATCAAAAAACTAACCCTAGTGCCAATGTGTACCAGCCACTTGATAAATTGTATATAGATGTCAACTAAACTTCTTGTTGATATCCCCACCCAACCCCTTCCCCAACTCCAGCAACCAGCGTGCCTGTGCAGTACTTATCTACTATTACATGGAAGACGCCAGATTATACAACAAATTATAAAGAAACAAATGATAAAACTAATAAAAAATCACACCCGATCTTAATTCTATTATAAAATGAGAAAAAATTACTCCAGAAAGGTATTGCTGATAGGGACATTTGTGCATGTTAGGGAAACTAAATCTAGGTATTGAGTGAACAACAGTTCTGGAACCAATTTCAAGCAAGCACCAGTGAATACATACCTGTTTTAGCCAAAATCCTTTGGATTCTTCGTCTCCCCAACAGAATATAGAGTGAATGCCTACACTCTGCAGTCTCTTTCTCAGTTCTGTGTATAACAAATGACCAATCCCCTGCAAGTTCCTCAAATTGTGTCAATGATACAACAGTTGAATAAATTTTTTGTTTAAAAAGAATTTAAACGGAATGTTTAAAGGATTTAAGTATTGAAGACTATACTTAAATAAATACATGTAGCCCTCTCTAACAATTTTAAGCTTTTTAAATCAAGATGTTCAACATAGTATCAAAAGCATATAAAAGTCCTAAATTCAAGTCTCACCGCCACCAATTTATTAAAAAAAATTGTGCACAAGGCTTTAATGGGAAACAATGAACCCGGACACGCAAGGAGCATGTTGAAGACAATAAATACATGTGGCATCTCTCTAGCGGCTTAAGCATTTAGGTCAAGTAGTTCAACATTTAGCAGAGAGAAAATTTTGGATAATGGAAAGTTATCCTAGTGGAGATCCCAATTTTAAAGGAATTTGAAAACAAAGCCCCAACATAGAAACAATCTCATACAATTCATCACTCCGTCTAAGGTGTATTCTGAGATCTCGTCAATACCCACAAAAGAAATATTGAAGTTGCAACATTTCAATTGGCACTAAATCTACAATTGGAAACAATCAGGCAGAGTTGTATTATATACCAGTAGACCCAAAAATACTTCTTGCCAAATTCTGTTAAAAAAAAGCAAGATTGAAAACAACCTTGTGTTGGTAGATTGAACTAACAGCAGCAATAGGAATCTCTGCATACTGCGTGTCAGCTGGAATTATTTGATAAGTAAGTGCAGCAATAACCTATCAAATTGAAGGAATAAAAATATAAGCACATAACTAAATAACATTTTCACAATTTTACCAGTAAAATAACCAAACAGATTAAAATATAGACTGAGATTTACGAACTTGAAGGAATTGTTAGGACAATTAATACTTGTATGTCACTGTAATTATTGAAAATCAAATATATACATATGCATTCATGATTCATCTAAAGACTTGAATCCAATAGACAACTTTTATTTAGTAAACGGTACAACTTAATGATGGAGATCGTATTAGAATTTATTTTTTTTAAGTGTTGGCATTTTCTGCATGTCACTGAATAGCTTGAACCATGCTTTATATTATGTGATTGTGAAATGGAAGACATGGAATCAGGAAATTAAAATATTATATCTTTTAGGGAAGAAAAAAGGTACGCAAACTACATGTCACAACCAAAACACAATTGGGTCACCCCTTATTTGGTACCGATTAAAATTTAGATTTTAATGTAAGTCAAAATCAATAATTTCAACAACATATTTTATGGGTCTCACAACTTTCTAACAACATATTTCATCAAAATCTACTAAAAATCTGATTTTAATCCCTACCAAACAGGGGCTGAGGACTCTAGGAGGCACATCAAGCAATAATTGGGAAAAAAAAAACCTCGGGAAATCTGAAAAATAATAAAATAGACTGAAAAGGGAAACAAAAAAAAAAAGGAGGGTGGGGGGGGGGAAGAGAAGTATGACACATCACTAATCAACTTATGGTTTATCTTACTATATAGAAGTGTTCAAGAATTGGTAATGTGAAAGGGAAGAGATTGGGTACATCCTAGAGATTCAGACACAGAATAAAAATAAAAGACACTGAGATTTCCTGCACTTAATTTTTTATGCACGTGGTTGCAAATGTAACTTGCACAATGTTTTCTCTTCCCCTCTCTGAATGTACATGTATATGTCAACGTGCATAATCTCCCACTAGTTCTTTCCACACAAGCTACCGCTGTAGTTTGCAATAACTGTTTTAAATATTGACGAAAAATTGATGATAAACCTAGGGAGGAATGTTTTACTATTTAACCAAGGAACTTAAGACGAGAAGCATTAATATTGTGGCTGCTGATAGCATACCTTTCCAGAATCTTCATCACCCTTCAGAGTCAAAGCTAATGTGCAATACTTTCTGTATCAATAAGCAACCAGATACTTTCTTAGGAGAGAGAAGCTGATTCAACTTGCTAATAAGTATAAAATCAATATTAATGAAATAAATAAAATGTTAATTTAACATTTTGTAAATTTATGCTGTTCATATACAGTAGAATTGGGTCAAAAGCATTCCTGGGGCAGCAGTAGTGAGAATAAGCAGGTTTGAAGTACATTGAACTATGACTATTGAGTTCACAATGCAATCTTAGCCACTCAAATTAGAAGATAGGACACGGAAAGAATCTTACCCATTTGATATGCATCTTTCAAGGAACGTTGATTGCTTGCCAGTATTAGCAGCATAATTCATCGCTGGTAGTTCTTTTGAGTATATTTGCAGCACTTCCTGAAACAAATGTGCATCATACATAAAAAGGGAAATAACTATGAATCCACAACTCAAAAGTGGTCCACTAAAGCACCACTGAACTACAGAAGAGTATCACAGTTACATTAAATCATAAAAAACAAAAATTAACATCTAATTCTTGCAAATAAAGGATTGATGAATAAAGAAATCAAGAAGTAGGGATGATATCAGAAACCACATAAAAAAATCTCAACAAATGCTCTTTTCATATTTTATAAGAACGGAAATAGAAACAAGAACACATAGATGAGCTAAGCTTCTCCAGGTGAATTTACGTGAAGAAAGACCTACATAAGGATCCATTTGCATGCAATAAGCAGCAGAACCCTCTGTGTATCCTCAATAGGCTAGAGTTTAGGTTATTTGAGCAACATTTTAAACATGTATTATAGAAAATTCAATATGACAAGCATAAAATCCACATAATATTTCAACCCATTGCTTCCACAGACCAATTAGCAAAGCAGTGAGATTTTAGAAGTAACAAGTGATTGCCCCCACTATACATAAATTTGGATCCCATTCCATCAATTTTTATTTTCAATTTGTGAAGAAAATGAGATACCTCGATAATGTCAGTCACTTGCCCTAAAAAGCTACACACTAAAATGTATATGATAATCAAAACACAAATCGTACAAATGCTCATATACGCATGGAATCGTCATGTTAATTAGAAAATACCTGAATGAGAGATTTGGTCTGAACATCTGAATCTTTTGGATTAACCAGCACGAAATAACAATCACCTAAACAGTTTATATAATTCAAACACATCCTGAAATTTTTTTACAATTTACAGCGCACAAAAAGGAAATAAAATTCTAAATAAACAAAAATAAAATAGCTAAAAGCCATACCACTTTGATCCACCTCCTGAACCCGGAAATCCATTTTTTCCTTATTATTATTGTTATTATTCGTGTCTTCCTCCACTACCACAAGCAATAACACAATCAATCATTATAAAAACGGAACAGAAAAAATATATATAATAAAAGAAATTACAAATTCATTACCTGAAATTTTTATTTTGGCATTTCTGGAGAGAGAAATTTGAAGACTATTTTCATTCAATTCAGATGTGAAATCTTTTGCTTCCACAATGACTTCACAATTCCCTGGATTATCAAAGCAAANACGGAACAGAAAAAATATATATAATAAAAGAAATTACAAATTCATTACCTGAAATTTTTATTTTGGCATTTCTGGAGAGAGAAATTTGAAGACTATTTTCATTCAATTCAGATGTGAAATCTTTTGCTTCCACAATGACTTCACAATTCCCTGGATTATCAAAGCAAAATAGTTGCTAAAATCAAACAAAATTACATTTTTCTAAGTAATTGATGAAGGAAAAAAAAAAAAAAAAAGAAAACTGCTATCTTTTTCACCGATTCGGATAGGAGTGGAAGCGGTAAGCCTAGAGATTTTTCTCCGCGCCATTTCAAAATGTGAAGCGTGGGAAATGAGGAAAGTGTTCTTATTTATACGTGGGCTGTGGGCCGGGAGATTGCCTCGGGTACAGAAAAGCCCTCCATAGACCTAAAAAAATTTTAACGACCTAAGTCACTCAACTTGAAGAAACATTTTAAGTTAGTAACTCAACTTTATTTTATTTCAAAAAAGTTACTAAACTATTTCTTTTAGTTCAGTCACTTAAATTGGGAGTTATTATTTATTTCTCTTTTTCTTTTTTATTTATAGCCCCTATTCCATAGGATTTATATCCAAACTTTAATCTAAATCAAAGTGAATGATTAATTTAAGATCATACTACAGTGCTAGAGAGGTTGATATAATTCTTAATATATTGTCACACAACATTCTATCAATGGACTAAATTTTTATGTTAGTTGAAAAAGTACCAATTATATTTTGCCAACACTCATTATGTTAAGACATTTGTTGATATCTCTCTGGCAAAATATTTTTACCCTTAATTTTAATCACATTTTTGATGAAATTCACAGCTTTTTAACAGTATATATCATCATTTTTATTAAAATTTACTAAAAATATAATTTTAATTCCCACCATTAAAAATTTTATTTTAATTCACACTAAATATGGACATGAAAATTATATATTCAATAAAATATATAACTAATTTCCTTTTAGCCCTTGCTTGATTATTATTATTTGGCAAAAAATAAAGTTTTGAATAATGAATTTTTGGAGAATGTATAGTTAAAAAAGGAGAAAAAAATTGAATTTATGTGTAGAATATTTTATTATGTAAATATTTGGTTGAAAATGAGTATGTAAAATAAAGAATTTTGAAAAAATAATTGTCAAACAATAGTAAATTTAATAATATAAATTGATTGAACGTGTGGTTAAAAAATTATACATTTAATAAAATATATAACTAAAATTAAGTATTTATTTTTGTTAAAAAAAATTAATTAACTTTAGTTAAAAATGGGGGATAACTGCAGCAAAAACCCCGAACTTTTGAAACAACAGCAGATTTTCTCTAAATCTTTGATTTGTTGCAGCCATCACTCGTAATCATTTCAAATGTCGCCGATCTGCCGAATCTATATATATATATATATATATATATGTGCGGTAGTGGTTCTTGTGGCAGGTGATTTATGTGTGGGAATGCCATGGGTGCCAATCTGGGGATTGAATTTCGAGAATTTTTTGGTTTTTGATTTATACTATGCGGTGGTAGGTGGCCGACGGTGGTGGTCGTGGTAGTAGGTGATGGTGAGATGGTGGTGGTGGTGGTGGTGGTGGTGGTGGTGATGGGTCTGTCGGTGCAGTGATGGATCTGGTGCAGATCGTGTGGTGGTGTTTTTTTGTTGATTTGTTTGAGGTGGTTGTGGTGAGTTGCCGGTTGTGGTAACAGCAGCGAAGTAGGGTCAAGGCAGGTAAGACGATGGTGGTGGTTGTGGTTGTGGTGGTGGTAATGTGGTGCTGTATAGTCTCTGTGACTTATGCTGTGACCTGAGCCATGTGTTGTGACATATGCTGTGACTTGAGTCATGTGTTGTGACCTGCAAAATATTTTAGGACCTATGATGTGACGTCAACAAAAATCTAAGCCATGTGGAAAAATATTATGTGACTCGTGTTGTGGCCATTTGAAAATAATATGGGACTATGAACAAAATCGTGAACCATGTGCAATATATTTTGTGATCTGTGCTATGACCATTTGAAAATAACCCATGATTATTAACAAAAATGTGAAACATGAGCCTAATCATGTTATCAATAAAAAGAAAAAACAATGTGTTGTGATTTGTAATTTGAGCTGTGACTTCTGACTTATGACCTGGGCTGTAACTTGTGACGTAAGTTGTCGGCGGAATATTCGCCGGAGTTGGAATAACTGTTGGAATCAGAGCAGTCGCTGGAATAAATTGACGGCGGAACGCTCACCGAAATATTCACTAGAATCACAGCAATCGCTGAAACGGTCACTGAAATTGGAGCAGTCGCTGGAACACTCTTGGAGTAATCGTCGGAATGGTCACCGGATGGCTGTCGGACCGGCGGGGATGGTGTAGGTGGGTGGGTTAATTAT
>CAIGRO010236060.1:0-12916 GCA_903798355.1 Fraxinus baroniana | reverse complement strand
CACTGGTGGATTTGTGTTCACATTGGGAGGTGCAGCTATATCCTGAAAATCCTTTAAACAAATAGTTATAGTTAGATCTACCATGGAATTTGAGTTTATAGCTCTAGATAAATGTGATGAAGAGGCTGAGTGGTTAATACAACTTCTTAAAGGATATTCCAAGATGATCGAAACATGTGCCAACAATTTGCATACATTGTGATAGTCAATCAGCAATTGGAAGTGCAGAGAATAACATATACAATGGTAAATCTAGACATTTAAATCGTAGACACAATACTATATAGAAACTACTCTCAACTGGAGTTATCTATATTAACTATGTAAGGTCAAAGGATAACATTATAGATCCACTAACCAAATGGTTAAATAGAGAGTTAGTTGAAAAGTCATCAAAATGATGGGACTTAATCCCTTAAACGGATAAGTTAATACAAAGGAAACCCAACCTAATTGACTGGAGATCCCAAGATATAGATTCAAAGTGACAACCTAATTGTAAAGATTTAATTGAATCACTATGTGGCATGTTACCTCATGTCCATTACTATGATGTAACAATGATACCCGTAAGGATGAAGGATAAGCAATAAACTTTTAATGATTCTTATGCAGAAAAAATCGAGCAAAGTAATGCGGGTTACTTGTAATAAGAAACCACCTATGTGAGAGAGAAGTTGGGCAGCTTCTAAGAGAATTGTGTATGGCTCAATTCTTAGGAACTCTCGTAGAACCAGGCATATGTTCATGACAAAAAACGAACATAACAATGAGAACTGAATAAAAAACCTTCCAAATTCTTTTAATGGAAAGATTAACAGTTGGGTTAATGGTGGTTTATTGTATAACTCCTAGTGTCAAGGACCACGACTTTACTTAAGTCCCTTGACCCTATCGTAGCCACAGTTTGTCCAACTTTGGCCGTATATTGTAAATATTAGTTCAAGTTTGAGTTGTAATTTCCTTTTCATTGTAATAGTTTATTTAAATTGTAAAATAGCTAGAAATTAGAAAAGTTTAGTATGATTCTGCGGACTTTAAACGTCTATTCCCATCACTTGGATTTTTGTTCTGAATGCTATTATATGGTGGTATTAGTCTTTCAAACATTTTTCAAGCTTTCTAGTGTTATCCCTGCACTACCCATTGTAATTTCCTGCTTTCGTCTATTGTAATATCCATCTTTCAAGCAATCGGTGATCAATTTACATTCAATGCATTTCAATTTTATATTGCAAGATTGCTACAAATTGTAATCAAATTTTCTTTCATCTTGAAACAACCGAGAGAAGGCGAAAGGTAGTCTAGTGGAGTAGACTACTACCGCATGGTGTTCCTTTATGTGCTAAGAAGAAAGGCAACCCGTGAAAGTTGGTATCAAAGATGCGGCTCAAGACCCTCGATAAGAAAGCTATGGATCCAAATTCCTCGAACACCATACAGGTAGTAGATGTTCAAAAGAGGACTAAGAAACAACATATGGATGCGCTTGATGAGACAACTATTAGGTTGTGCTATGCCGTGGAGGGTCTCGAGGAAAACGTTAAGGTGGTACAGACTAAAATTCAAGAATTACATATCCAAATGGATGAAAGCCAAAAGGCTAACGCAGCAATTATTGAAGCAGTTACTATCATACATGATATGCAGGATGAGATGGAAACGTTGAGAGCTCAATTACTTGTGCTTCAACGTACAGTTGGCAATGGGTAAGCCACCACACAAGAACATGTTCATAGGCTCAAAATTTCGGAATCGTGTACCTACGGAGGGGCACGCGATCCAAAAGAAGTTGAGAACTTCTTGTTCGATATGGGACAATACTTTGTTACGGCTTTGATCCAAGATAAAGAGAGAAAGATTACAACAGGTACTATATATCTTGGTGGGGATGCAAAACTACGGCGGCGGACAAAAAAGGATAAACTATTCACCTTCATGGAAGATTTGAAACCACGGACAAGCACGAAGCTTCAGAGATAGAAGGTTACTGATTTGAGCATGGCCATGGGAGCCGCCGATTGTGTGAATAACTATCAGCCAGAATCTAAAAAAGATCGGCTTTCAGAGAATAATAAATCTGTTGGAGGTGGGAACAAACCTTACAGACCCAGCTCGAACTCAAATGAGGGAAAGCGTTACTCTCAGAACAAGGGAGGAGCCTATCAAGGCACACGTCAAAGTAACTTCAAAGGAAACTCTAACGGTAACAACAATAACAACTGGAATAGAGGAAATGCAATAGAGAGCAGATCTGATATCATTTCTAAATTGATGTGTTTTTTATATGAAGGACCCCATTGGGTGGCGGAGTGTCCTCAGAAACTGATGGTGAATGCATATTGTCAACTAGAAAATGACAGAACAAGTTCAAAGCAAGATGCCCCCACAAGCTAGCTGCCATGGCGAGACTAATTCAAAAGAGGATGAGGATATAGTGGGTACATTCTCACATTGGTGTAATACAATATGGCATCGAGCTACTAAAAGGGATGATGTTCTCTTAAAAGAGCCAAGGATGGAAGAATCGAAGGCTCGCATTTGCAAGGCAAAAGGCTTAATGTACATTTGATGTGAATATCAATGGAAAGTCAATCAGGGCTATGTGGATACTAGCGCTACATTCAACTACCTCGTAAGTACCGAAGTAGAGCGGCTTGGACTTGTTCTAGAGAAAGGTGGTGGAAAAGTCAAGGTAATCAACTATGTTGCTCAACCAATAGCTGGAATAGCGAAATTTGTGTTAATCAAGCTCATTCTGGGATTGGAATTTCTTCTGGATACTAAGACAGCAGTGTTGCCGTATTCCAATTCATTAATGGTGATGGGTAGTAAACCTTGCGTCATCACTACCCAAAGTGGGAAGATGGGCGAGAAGAGTATCTCGACCATGTAATTTAGCAAGGGTTTCAAAAGAAATGAACCCTCATTTTTGTGCACTTTTCGATTAGACAAGATCGAATAGGCGACTGGTCCTATTCCAAAACTTGTCAGAAGGCTTGTTAAGGAATTTGAGGACATGCCTATTCCAGATTCCATGCCTCCTATCAGGGCACTCTACCGTATATCTCAACCGGAGCTTGAAAAGCTTCGGAAACAATTGGGAAAAATGTTGGAAAGTGGGATTATCGTACCTGTGAAATCACCATATGGAGCTCCTGTGTTGTTTCAGAAAAAGATCGATGGTTTTCTCATAATGTGTTGTGACTATCGAGTTTTAAATAAGATCACTATAAAGAATAGTTATCCTATTCCGCTAGTCGTCGATTGCTTTAATCGACTAAATCGGGCTAGGTACTATACAAAGATTGATCTCAGGTCCAGATATTGACAAGTTCGGATCAAAGAGGGAGACGAAACAACTACTACGGTGGTAACACGAAATGAGGCCTTTGAATTCAAAGTGATGACTTTTGGCTTGACAAATGCTCCAGCAACATTTTGTACGATGATGAATCGGGTACTTCACGGGTTCTTGGAAGACTTTGTGATGGTGTGCCTAGATGATATAGTCTTCTATAGCGAGACATTGGAGGAACGTGTAAACATGTGAGACAGGTTTTAAATCGGCTACGAGAGAATGAACTTTATGCCAAACCATTCAAATGCTCATTTGCTCAAACGGCAATCAGCTTCTTGGGTCACATCATCGAGCAAGGCAAAATATGCATGGATGCGAAGAAGGTTACAGTCATCAAAGATTGGAAACCACCAAAGAATGTACACGATGTACGTTTATTTCTTAGGCTATGCAATTACTATCGTCGATTTGTGAAGGGATATTCAGAAATTGCATTGCAACTTACCGAACTTACAAAGAAGGATAAGGATTGGGACTGGTCATCCCAATGCCAAGATACTTTCGAAAGGTTGAAGAAATCTATGTGGACGAACCCAGTGTTAGCCTTATCGGATATGACTAAACCTTTCGAAGTGCATACCGATACTTCAGACTTTGCACTTAGTGGAATCCTTATGCAAGAAGGACATCCGGTAGCGTACGAGAGCCGAAAGTTGAATCCAATTGAACGTCGTTACTCGACGCACGAAAAGGAGTTGTTGGCAATAGTCCATTGCCATAGGGAATGACATCATTATTTGCTTGGTCTCCATTTATTGAGAAGACAGATAACACTACGGTTAGTGTTATCTGTCTATATTACAGCCTATTTATTTAGTTATCTATATTCTTTACAGACACGAAAAAATTTCTCTAATCTACATAAAATTTCATCTCCTGTCTGCGCACATAATTTTCACTTTCTATCAAGGCCTTGGTGGTTATAGTTTTTAGATACTAAATCAGTTCGCTAGAGTAGCATCTGCAGTGCTCAAAATTTAGTTCGCTAAAATAGCATCTGCAGTGCTCAAACTTTACTGATTTTCTACTGTATCCTGAAAAACATACGCTCGAACTAAACTTCAAGCACATAGGTGAGAAGACAAATCTGTTTTAAGAAAACTATGTCCACACATGCATTGTTTCAAAGTTCATTCGCTCTTTTGTTATTTACTACAATTTTAAATTACTTGTTCTCTTTTTAATATAATTAATAAAATTATTTAATCTGTAATATTTTGATTAACATATGTTTGTAACTTCATTTTCTATCTAAAACTGTAACAAATATGTAAAATCTGGATCGACTTTAACATATGTTTCGTTCTCGACAGCGTTTCAAATTTGGCCCGTGTTATGTGACTAGAGATGCATGAAATATGATCTCCAGCTCTTCCTCATTGTCAGAGTTGTAAAAGATTTGACGTCAATATAAATGCAAACTTAATTAGGTGAATTATTGTAGATTGAAAAAAATTACAACGTGTGATATAAAAAAGTGAAATGATAAAGGAATTCTAAAGATGAAGAATGATCACTCTCTCCACATCATAGGAAAAAGTATAAGGTTAATAGAAATTATAGGAATTTGAATTTTCAAAATTAAGTTTCAAATAATTTTACTTCAATTATCGAGATTCGTGAAAATTTAAACTGAAATATTAATAAGAGCATGTTTGGAAGAGCTCAAAATTCAATTAAAATTGAAAATATAACCGTTATTGGATCTCACTCGTCTAATAAAAGTCAACAATAACGACTAGTATTCAATTTTAATATACCTGATTTGTGAAAAAAATAAATACACGTACAACCTGAAGAGAAGGGAAACTAAAAGAAAGGGTTTGATCTAATTTTCTCAATAAAATATTCGTAGGCTGAAGAACCGGCTAGGACTTTTCATGTCCATGCGGGTCCTACATCATTAGGCATGCCATACAGTCATTAGTAGGGCACCATATAGATTCTAGAATAACACATTGCACCACCATGTATATGCCAGGATCTTCTAACTTCGCGTTCTCTGATAGCATGAACTGGTTAAAAAAAAAAAAAAAAAGGAAATATTTTCTTACTAAAAAGTCTAACTAACCAGTTCACATTTTCAATAGAACTATCTAAGAATATAAATCAAAGTCCCACTGAGCAAAGAACATCAGCAGATATATTACAAAGGAAGATACCAAAATTCAAGTTCTTCCTTCAGGTATATCAGCGATCAGTCCTGTCAAAATTGGGGTATGGGGCTCTGGTTCGTCAAGCATCTTCACCTTGCTGTTGAAACAACAAAAAGGTGAGGAATAAGAAAAAGAAAGAACGAAAACAATGCTTCAGTTACAGAAATATAACAAGATAAATAACAAATATAACACAGTGTGTCTTGATAAGACCTTTTTGTTTAAGGCAAGGCAAAGTGAATCTTTAGAATATGGAAAATTTCCAAAAACAATGTACCACTCAATAATACTGGAGCAGAAAAATGTCATTCACATGACTTGCAGTTCATAATATTTAGATCAGTCATTAATTACAATTATTCTTTCCAGCTATAGCCTGTAAGGATATGTAGAAAAATTGAATAGCCCCAAGTAATACTGTCTCAGAGATGCTACATGGAAAGTATTACAGAGAAACTTACTTGCACGTTTTCTTATTGTGGCCCAGGCCCTTGCACTTGCTACACTGGAGCTGGCGTTTAATGAAGTCCATCGACTCTGCTGATTTCAGCTTTGGTCTGCCTGGTGGACGTTTAGTAGGTGGAGGAGTTACTATAATTCCTATCCGTAGTTCTGGTTTATCCACATTTGGTATTGGGTTGATTGACTCTGAGTAAGTTAAGCAGTAACTTTCAGTCATGAAGTATCCGGAGCAATAATCATATGGGCTCCTACCAATACATTCAAAAACAGCAATAGCATGAATGCAAGGCAATCCTGTAAGCTGCCATCCTTTGCAACTACAATCCCAGTTATCAATGTCAACCATGTCAACAACGGATTCACTACGAACTTCAAATATGCTACCGTGAGAGAGTAATACATGAAGTGAATGTGCTTTTGATGACTCGTTCTGAAGCTTCTCCTCCATACATGGGGTCAACCTTGTAACCCACTCACTGGATTCAAGTCGTCTTCTATATATCAATTCCATAATTTTACCACATAATACATCAACCATCTGAGTTATTGGAAACTCATCCACCTCAGACACCCAACAGTAGAGTTGTTGACCAAAGTTGGATGTCATGTGGTTATATCTTGCACCCCCAAAAAATGCATTAGCCCAGTGGTGTGGTTCGCTTCTAATGACCCAATCATAAGCTTCAGCTGAGATAGCTTTTATATTTTCAACACAGCGCTCGAAAGCATTGGGTTTTGGTGCATAAGCAGCTGCATAAAAATCTTGAACCAATAGACGTCTTGCATCGTGTGAAAGTCCTTTCAGATCTTTATTAAGTTTTTCAGCAAGATATCGTAAACAATAACCATGATAGCACTCTTTGCCAAATATATCAAGCAATGACTCTGTTAAGCCTTTCTGGAAATCTGAAACAAAAGTAATATGTTCCGATGTTGAAAAAATAGATTTCAGTTGTGATAGAAACCAATGCCAGTTCTGGTCAGTTTCTTCGTCTACAACAGCAAAGGCTACAGGAAAGAAATCNTGCTGTGTTTAGGAACTCATCAAAATCATCATTCCCGTCTGCAGCTGTAGCAGCTAATAATGTTCCTTGATATTTTGAGTAAAGAAGAATGCTATCGAGAAAAAGAAGAGGACGACATTGATGAAAACCAGATATTGAGGCATGAAATGAGATAAAAAGACGACGGAAGCTCAAATCCTCATTGGTGCTGAGTGTAGCAAAACTACCAGGATTAGTCTCCATTATCTTCTCACAGAAAAATGGTAACTGAGAGTACGCATCTTTATAAGAACCCTGAAGCTGCTCCCGCGCAATCTCCTTTGCACGCCATGCCTGAGTATAGTTCAATTGAATCCCATAATCACGCTTGATTTCACTTGCAATATCCTTTGGCTTATAATTTGGAGATGCTTTCAATTTTTCCTTTATGATACTTCCTATCCATCCCCTAGTTGCCCTATATCCTGCTTTTATGGTAGCTCCCTCACATGTATGTGTATCATTCATTTTCTTAATACATATTAATTGGGTGGTAGCCAACCTTGAAGCATATATACGCCATGGACAGCCTTCCATTTTGCACTTCGCAGTTACGCGATGGTTGTCATTTTTCTTATATTTGTAAGCAAATCCATGGGCAATTGAGTATTTATGCAGCACTTCACGGAATTCGGTGAAACTATTAAATCTTTGGTCCACACCAGTGATGATGTTCTCCCATTGGGTAGCTGCTCTCCGATGCCTCTCTTCAGTGCTAAAACTAGACACGTCCAGTGGTGCAATTTCAATAGGCTCGTTCAAAACAATTGCATCATCGTCTTGCATAATATCCATAGGGTCATCAGAAGGAATCACTGCCTCTGATGAAGTTGTTCTGCTTGACCTGCATAATAATGCAGATACACGTTTCTAAAGCATTCAATTCATGTCCCTTTTGGTATCACAATTGCAAACTCAATTTGTTCATGGTCTCATGGCACCAAACAAAAGCACGTTGCTGGAAGGAAGAACTTTAAATTTTTAACTTATTCTTTTCCATTTTCCTTCATATGAAGCCAGCATTGATGACATAGTAAATCACATATCTAGAACTTGCATGTCAGAGCAAAGCAGAGAATAAATGGAAATGTATCTAATAAAGCAGTGAGTTAAGATTATTTACAAGGAAAAGAGACTGCACAGTATTCAGTGAAGTCATTAACATAAATTAGCTTCATCTTCCTTAAATAGTAACAATCTATTAATCATGGATACGGACATGAGACGACACAGACCACACTGACACATAATATTCACAAAAGAAGGGTAAGAACAGTGCAAGTACCTACTGGCAGACAATCAAAAGTCTAAAAGGTTGGGTCGTGCAAACAATAAACATATTAGGAACAGAGCAACTACCTACTGGCAGGCATGTTGGACATAATCTGAACAGCAGCAACTTCTTCTGAGATTATATATATCTCAACTTGGTCAGAATCTTTGAAGAAGTTCACCATACGCTGGAAGTCCTTATCTTTGGATACAGTAATCAAGGTCTTTTTGTTTCCAGGAAGAAAATACTTAATCGTCATGCCATTAAGGTTGCATTGAAAAGTCTCGGAGAGTTCTTGCTTGAAATCTTTCAATTGTGTCTGCTGATCGAGGTCCAGAGCATAAGCTTCCCCACCAGTGTAAGACACAGACTCATCATCTTTGTTCGCCACAAATTCACCTCCCGATTGGCATATGGCTATGATTTTCTTACTCTCCATCATTAAAGGACAAATGTGTATGGTACAATTCATAAAGACTGGATCAAATTTCAGTGCGACGCTAGCCACGCAAAGCAGTAGTTTTCTATGAGAAGGTGAGTTACGTCTTAAGATTCAACCTATATTTACAAATTAGAAGAAATTAAACGATTAAATCACGGAAACACAACAGTCTTCAAAAATCAAAAAATGAAAAGGTCCCGCAAAAAAAAAAAAAAAAAAAAAAAAAAACAAAACCCAAAAAAAAAAAAAAAAAAAGCCTGCAAAAGCGTAAATTCAAATGCATAGAAATTAAATATAAAGTGTAACTCATACCTTAAAATTTTGCAACAAAACTTGAATAACTTGTTGAATAATCGTTGTACAATCACATGATATGTTTTCAAATCATTGTCTATTTTATTTAGTCGTGTCAATGAATCGAGCCGAAACTTGAAGTTCGGACTCGGCTTGAGTGAAACAGGGACGAGCTTTTTTGGGCAATTACTCGACAAAAAAAAAAATGAGGCTGGGCTCGAGCCTTAGTGGGCCTAGCTGACTAGAATTTTTTTTTATATATTTATTTTTGGCTATCTATAGCTACCTGCACTATTTTAGCTTCCTTTTCAATTTTTTTTTTTTTTTTTTTAAGAAAATCATAACATCTCATTAACTCACGTCGCGGAGGGAGGCAAAAAATAAATAAATTTGTGAATGCAATATGTCCAAAAAAAAAAATTAGTTGATTTCACAATGAGCGCATTGCACATATGGGCAGCTTGGAAAATAAAGTTGTTTTTACCTCTCACGTGAAGGCTTAACAGTAGTCTAGTGTGACTGAAATTAAGCTCAACTTTCTTCAGCTTCCACTGAAGGGTGCGAAATTTCTATGCCTTTGTACAGGTATCATCAAGAAGAAGAGAGGGCACAATATGTAGGCATTCGCACTATTAGTTCCTATTTATGGCCCTTGAAGTAAATACTAAATAGGTCCTCAAACTCATTATATTATTGATAATATTCTAAAATCGTTTAAATTTGGTGCACGCCCTAACCCTGCACGTGGAGAATTGTGTTACGATTAATTGAGTTTGATATAGATTTTTTGGATTAAAATATGTGGATTCATAAAACGTGTTATTAAAAAGTGGATAAAAATTATGAATTCAACTACATGCGCTTGAAAATAAAGTTTGACCAAATTATAAATATTTCCAAACAATATAATGAGTAATAAAAATTAATTTTAATAATTTTTTACTCCAAAAAATGTACCAATGACGTGGCCAACAAATTCCAAGACCTCACACGTCCGCACAAGCTGAGTTCCAACACACTTGGACTAACCGTTGGTTGCATGTGGCCTTCTCGACGATCAAGTCAACTAGAGGGCTAATTTAGGGCATGGAATAGCTTTGAACGTGAGCCTCCAATAAATAAAAAGGAGTCGACTTGGGAGCAGATAGTTAAAAATGTATGTAATAAGAATATCGTTCTTAAGTCCAAACTTCCATCATCCCCCAATGGTGCTAAGTGTAAGCTTTCATACTTGAGCAAGGTAAGCAAGGTCCGTTAGATGATAAGGCACGTGGCCTCATCACAATGACTGACCCCTTCTTGTCATATGTGTCAATCAATCACGGCATTAAATTCTAAGGCCACTTTTGTGTTCATAAAGCATAGTCTGTACGTTTTAGACTTCACTAAACATGATGGTGGTGGCAGCGGTGGCAGTGGGTTGTCTTGTCAACTTATGTCATGTGGGGTCCATTCGAGACCTTGCCACCGCCTCGTCCTGTTCAATTCTATTAATGGTTTCTATTTTATGCGGGAGAGACGGGTCGGCTAGCTCGCATGCATCCGTGTCGCCATGTGCCAGCGTGAGGCATGGTCCCTCAAACTGGTTGCCACATAAGCTAATTATGCCTTTAGTGGGTCTTAGTTTTTCATGGCATAACAACACTCTCTGGAGTCCAAGTATGGTTATTTATATAATGCGTGGACTTTCGAGTTGGTGGAAAAACTTGGATCAAGTGCTAAGCCTCCTTAGTAACCGAAGCCTATGACCAGGCTCTTGGAGCATATGCCCAGCTTCTTTAGTAACCGAAGCCTGTGATAAGGCTAAATGATACGAGACGAGGCCCTTGGAGCATATGCCGAGCGTCTTTAGTAGTCGACATCTGCTAGGTGCTGTGCTCTAGTGATTTGAAGGGCACGTTGATTCCCAATAAAAAACAGCTGGTGGTATGTCAATTTTCAAAGCTCGAGCTACGTGCGCATTTAATGCACAATGATGATGATGACTGACATCTGGGTGGCTTACGTGAATTGGTGGCACTGGTTAGCACGATCTCATCTAGGCCCTTGATTCGAATTCTTAGCCAACACCCTTTGGTTTTAACGTAATAGATGAGACTACAGGTGGATGACCCAAATGAAAGTGGAGGAAGATCCAACAGTAGGGTTTCATTCTTTATGCATATATAAAAGCTGAAAACCTATTTTTTCCCATTTTCTTCACTTTGCAAGAATTACAAATCCTGAGTTCTGAAAATACTCCCGCTTATCTTAGTGTTTTCCTACTATCTTCGGCGAATAGCTCTGTTCTTTCTCCCCTTGGTTTTAACGTGATAGATAAGACTACAGGTGGATGACCCAAATGAAAGTGGAGGAAGATCCAATAGTAGGGTTTCATTCTTTATGCATATATAAAAGCTGAAAACCTATTTTTTTCCCATTTTCTTCACTTTGCAAGAATTACAAATCCTGAGTTATGAAAATACTCCCGCTTATCTTAGTGTTTTCCTACTGTCTTTGGCCAATAGCTCTGTTCTTTCTTGTTTCAAAGTGTTCCATGTCTTGTTTTCTAGAGTTCATGTAAGCATCAAAAATATGTTTATTTCTTTCATCTGTTAACTTAAATGGCTTCCTCTTATAAAAAGAACGTGCTTGAGAGGTCATCTAGGAAAACATGGCATTAATCTGTGCCGAGGCAGGTATTCCTCCAGTGATTCCTACTGAACGGATCATGGAGGCAATATGAGGCCCTCATAGTACGTAGATGATGCCGGACGGCCCTATAGACTATAACATTAGATGAGAGGCCTTGTTGTGGTCAACTGACATAAAAGAGAGCGAGCTCGAGGGTTTTAGGGAGAGGTTTAGGATTCCGAATAATATTGAGATGTTGGTGCCGACACCTGAGGAGAGAGCCTGTTTCCCTAGGGAGAGGTGCGTGGCGGTGAGCGAAGCTATTTTGGGTGGAGGGATGAAACTGTCATTGCACCCCTTTTTTAGGTATATTCTTAGACAATACAACATAGCCCCCACTGACATGATCTAGGAGTCGAGCCCGATGAGGACAAGCCCGGGACGGGATCCGTTGATTATCGAAGGAGGCCCGATTATACATTCAAGGGTAAAGCGGGTGAAAGAGGCAATGAGATTGCTTGCTCAAGGTATGGTGGGCGAAGTTTCAAATTTAACAAGTCAAGTAACAAGTTTCATGTTGGGTTCGGAAGAAGAAACCGAATGGATCAACTCGATTCAAGCAGCAAACGAGCAGCGTAGATGAAAACGAGCATAACTTTCAGCTCAGTTGTCAAATTTTCGCCCATGAATACATTTCGAAAATGGCACAAGATTCTACACAAGGTTACGTGAGAGAATAGTAATTTTATACTTTTGGTCGCACAAAAATGTGCCGAGAACAACATAACTTTTAGCTCGGTTGTCAAATTTTCGCCCATGAATACATTTCGGAAATGGCACAAGATTCTACACAAGGTTACTTGAGAGAATAGTAATTTTATACTTGTGGTCGCACCAAAATATGCCGAGAACAAGTTGACAAAAAATCTCCAATTTTTTAGAGTTTCCTAATTTGACTAAAATACAATCTTTTGATATCTTTTGTAATATTTAGAGTTATTTTCAGTTTTAACTAGATTTTAGGGTTTTCCTATAAATACTTCATCATTATTCATTGTATGGACCTTTTGACAATTAATAAGATATATTCGAGAGGCTATTATGATTTTCAACTTCGTTCTTCTTACAACAATTTGAACTCATCAAGAGGATTTTTGTGGCATTCAACACCGAGTGCGGACCAAGTACTGTGTAATCAAGAGGTCTTTCAAACACCGTTTTTGATTGATTGTTTGATTTATTTAATTTTTGGTTCAAACTCAAAATCGGGAT
>CAIGRO010236043.1:0-12328 GCA_903798355.1 Fraxinus baroniana | reverse complement strand
CATGTAATTCGATTAGTCTATTGTTCTGATTTCTGAATCAACTCCAATTAAACAATGTGTGGATTGTTTATTAATCAATTTTAATTGAAAAATAAATTAGGACATTTTGCAGATTATGGATCCATTTTTCAACCGAAACGAATGTCGATACTTAGTTCTTCTTTGTCTAGTTGTGCATTTAGTCCCGCCACTGATTATAATCGAGCACAAGAGTTATTAAATAACACAAAGAAGACCCGACACTAATTTTTACGTTTTAGTACGTTTAAATATATATTGAATACTTTTTAATATCATATAATTAAATATTAATAAGCGATCTCGCTCTTACGATTGCTGATGGTCGATGTCCGCCCGGATTGAGTTTAGATCCTGGGTCCGCCGCTCTCTACCAAACATATCAATTTGATACAAAGATGTTTTCTTTTCAAAAAATTATCAGTTCCATCCAATCTCAATCTCTATGCATGAATCCTATACCAATCTTTAAATTGTTCTAAAGCATTATCCTTGAAATTATTGACTCTCACAAGACAAAAATGAGTACAAAAACACCCCAAACCTATCCCGCCACCAACCCTACTAGTCTTCAACAAATAAGAAGCTGGTTCACATTCAACCAGCACCGATCATTTCCCATTTTATTCATCTCTTTAATCCTTTTCAACTACTGTCAATCCACTGCCCATGGTTGCCTTGTATGAAGATCCTAATGTGCCACTAGCGAGGACCTCCACTGCAGCCTTCATCAAATATGCCAATCCAAGATTCCAAATTCACCTTTGACGGTTCACAACTATCAAATCCGCGACACCTCTCCCACGAAGTCGAACCCTTTCTACTCGAGCCAAGTTTGCTAGAGCCCAACCCCTTTTGGCTCAACTCTAAATCCTTCTTCCCGACACTTGGTGCACTAAAACCAACCGAATCATCAATTTTACAACAAACAGGAACAAAAGTTACCTTTTTACCTGTAGATGAATTTGAAGCTCACAAAAATTAGACGACCTGATTCGGGATACCGTGGTGTACGACAAAAATCACCCGATTTTCAGAATCGCAGAAGATTCTTGGTTCAGACACTTGGGGTTCTTCGCCAATGGGAGCAATTGATTTGAGAGGGGAGACTTCTGGGTTTATGATTTTGTAAAGTCGTGTGAAATTAAATTGGTAAAACGGTGTTTGGATGCGTCTTTGCTGACGTGGAAGTTGAGTTAAGGAGTTAACCGACCACATCGTTTTTTGGTTTGCCACATCAGCACGTCTATTAACGATTTTTATCGGGTGGGATACGGAATTGGACAGAGCAAAGTTCAGTGGTCAACAGATAATTAATGAAGTTCGATGAGTAAATCGTGACACGTCTATTAACGATTACTCGAGGACACCCACATTATTTCTTAATTTTTCTCCAAATTCATTTTAACCATTCATCTCATAACATCCACAATTTTTATCAACTGTTTTAACTGCATATTTCACGAACTTTTATCAAAATTTACTAAAAAATTTATTTTTTATCCAAATCAAACAGGGGCTTAAATCCTAAATCCAAATTTTTCATCAGGCGTCGTCTACAATATTATCTTTAACTTCAAATCATGGTTCTTACAAGTTTTCTATAATTCACTTCCAATCATTAATTTTTTTACAAATCGCGAAAGAGTTCCAAACTCGATTTTCACGAGTAACAATTTCTAATTTTTATTATTTACACTAATAATATTTTTTTCAGGTGAAGGAATGTTTTCGCTATTTTTCAATTAAATCCCTAGTAAATTTGAGAAGTTGCTTATAAACCCAAGAAATATTTAAAAATCTCATATACCACATCTCATATTTTATAATTTTTTTGAGGAATTACAATCTTAGCCATTAAAAGTTAAATACACCTTTTCACTATTAATTCAAAATAAAATATTCACATAACAAATAAATTCATGACACAAACTAAAAATGTTGAATAGACCATCCCGACCTACCCCTCTTAATTGAATTTCATTCTCGGAATTCCTCAGACATTCAATTACATAGATATAAGAGCTACACGTTAAATAAAATAGACATTCAATTCACCATGTTCCAATACTAAATTAGTCTACAAAACATTGAATAATATTGTAACTTCTTATTCTTATCGTCGAACGTGCCATTACAGATCTTATTACAAGAAATAATAAAACAAAGATGACAGTATTTTGGGGAATGTTATACAAGTAATATGATGACTATATAATTTTCCCTATTCAAAAATTAGATCACAGAATGGGTACTAAGAAATTTGACCCCAGGATCTATAATCCCAGTTTACTACCTTCTCATGACACCACTTTGTGTATCTAAATACACATGATATCAATGTTTTGGGGGTAGCTGTGGCAAAACCATGATTCTGAGAGTGGACTAGGTACTCCCTGTGAAACACTTTTACACTATCAATTTGTGAGCTCATGTTTCTAATTCCTCCTCGCTTGCAGCTAAACTTGGCCGGTCGAGTTTCTGCATCACAAAGTCAACATTTACTTCCAAGTTGGAGATACTCAAGAGTCAAGTCCATATAATGAAAATTAACTACCAGGGGTGTGGCTTCATGCTGTGTGAAATAGTATGTATATAGTAATGGTGTTGATTGGGGACATGTACATCTCAAACAATAAGCAAAACTAGATAGAACACATCATTAGAGCAGCAGCATCACTACGAGTACTACAGAGAACGGAGCTGATCAACAATTGACCCATTGGGACAATCCCGCACAAATAACATTCAATCAGGCGATTTAATGTTAAAAAGCAGAAAGTTTTTGTGGTTCGGTCAATAGATGCGAGTTTATGTCAAAGAAGAGTGAAACCCACTATCAAAAAAAAACTCTCGGCCCCCACCCTACATGTTAAAACCAATATTCCTTTCCAAAACCATTCAATTACAAAGTCCAAAGTGAGCCAAAAATACAATACATCTAAACATCTTGTGCCCTACACAACTAAAATGGATAAAATAAAATATACAAGACTGTTATATTTTGAAAGACAATAAAACTTATTTTTTCTTGAACACCTATATATTCACGTTGCCTTGAAATCGATATTTTGAATAGCGGAAGTACTTGAAGTGGCCAAAAAAATAAAATATTACAAACTTATATATGTGCCACACCATTGCATTCTAATATGTGCACCCCTAATGAAACAAAGCCTTGAATGCACCTACAATAATCACTGAATAACAAATAAGACAATAACTCCCAAAGTCCTAAGCATTCTCCAATCTAGCCTCTTGTCTTGTCCAGAACGGCATTTGGAATATTATTTCAAACAGAATTTTGCAAATATATTTCTCCGCTGTAACTGTATGACTAGTTGATAAATGTAAATTGCATAACCCACTGGCATCCACTTGAGAATCATTTGTGATGGTGAGATAGCAGAATCAGTGCATGCCCATTGGCAACGCAATCTGCGCACCATGCTTGATGCTATATAAACCAGCTGAATATGTGAAAACTAAGTGCCAAACTGTGTTGTGGAAGCTACATCTAGAATCGCACATCAGTCTCAGACAGTCTGACTGTCGTTAGGATACTAGGGATTAACAGGGGGATGTTGTGAGATCCCATCATCACATGTCTAGCATATGGGTCCTCGTGTGATTGATTTATCCAGTATGGGCTGCCTAAACCATTGGCAAGGCACTTCTTTTTGGCAGGAGGCTAGGCAAACTAATAGGTTCCATTGATCGTGTAAGCCATGCCACATCACCATGAGACATGACGTGGATAGTCTATATGAATGATACTAGTTTATGAATTATTATCACAAAATATCATGCAGGTCTTAGCGCTAGAACGTCCAGAAAAAAAAACTTTTCTTTTGTCTAAATAAATATTGGGATCCAGTTCCAGCATTTATGAATTCACTAGAAGCCAAATTAATATCAGGAAAATCCTCATTCTCACTGGAGAACATATTCAAGGGTGGGAGGAAAAGATGGTGTTATAAATCCCTTCCATGATTATCTATTCTGATGAGGATAACAAACGCTTTCCAGGGGAGTTGAAGCCCAATTGACTCATGTCATCAATGTGGGGGAAAAGTGACTGGTTTATCCATCGTGGGTTGTCTAAACAATGAGCATCCAATTTAATACTTATTTTCTGCAGTAAACTAGCCAAACTAGTGGTGCTTATTGGTTGCACAAAGTGGGGCTTCAGACATGATATGGATTGTCTAGATTATACTAGTTTATGGATTATGAAGAAACCATGGATATCTTAGTTACAAGATCATCCATAAAAAAGTAAAATAGCTTCGACTAAATAAAGAAAATGATAATCTTTCCTGAAGAATACATGTAAGGGTGAGAGTAAAAGATATATGTATAACTCCCTCATATCACTGCCTGTCCCTGACATAAGATATCAGGGATCTCTGGGACTTGGGGGATAATTAAGACTCATTGCCACACGTTACAAATGTGAGAATTGTTTGATTGATTTATCCAGAGTAGGTTGTCTAAGCAATGGGCATCCAGTTGAGTATTCCTTTTTGGCAGTAAGCGAGCCAAACTAGTGGGTGTCTACTGGAAGCTCAATCTGTGTTGCATGCTTGGGATTGTGGGCATGAGACGTGGCATGGATGGTCTTAGTAACTAGACCATCTGGTAAAACTTTTGCTTTGGCTAAATAAATATAGGGATCCACTTTCAGAAATTCTTATGCATGCATAAAAAGCCATATTTTTAATCAGGAAAATCATCTTCTTATAGGAAATTGTGTTCATGGGCAAGAGGCAGAAACGATGTTATCGAATCCCTCTCTCGACAGGTGTTAATATAGTTAAAATTCCATGTGGAAAAATTAAATCCATGATGTGAGAATAAAGACAAAAATTGCTGATGATACATACTGATTATATACACAATACACCCACATGAATGGAAGAATCAATACTGTGCTTAAAGACTAGCACAGGAGAGAGAGAGAGAGAGATCATTTTTCCTCAACCACCCAAAACTTCTAAATTATTTATAGCCACCCTCTAAAAGAGAAAAATAGTTGAAATTAATAGTCATCTATTTATTCCAATTTCATTCTAGTGCTTAAAGTTTGAGCCTCTTTACCTGGTTCAGTGAGGAATCACTTTGATGCTCCAGCTCACGCATCACTTCCATTGACAGCCCAAACCATTCATCAATCCAAGCAAAACAATTCCGATGACTTTCGCGGAAAAGTGCTCTTTCACCCTGCAAAGAAACCATCCTCATATCTAAATGAAACCTTCGCTACTTTATACCTTATAATGCAACAGTACTTTCAAGCGTTGTCACCAAAGAAGGGGAAAATAGATAACAGAAATAGACCATAAGCAGAAATTCTTGGTGACACATGAAAACTCCAGAGTAGAACAAAGATGACTATACTTAGATATTTGTCCTTTTTATAAGTGTAACATCAATGTTGAAACACTAAATCAAAAGCTTAAGCTATTAAATAGGGCTATATGTATATCATTTAAATATCGTCTTCAACATGCCATCTCATGTATAGGTGGACCTAACACGGGGATAATTCATTGAACTAGGACCTTTGCCTGCTCTATACCATGTTAAACAATTTGATCTAAAGCTTAAGCTGGGCACGCGTAGATCGTCTAAATATTGTCTTCAACGATTACATAAAGTACTTCTTTTTCAATTTGTTCTGGGAATTAACTATTGTTGACAATTTGACTAGTGATAGAACAAATGGATTTTTCAGATTTACAAAATCCAAAATCAGTGTGAACATGGATATACGAATAGGTCTCCGATTCTACTAAAAATCATATTTCCTGATCACTTGAAGTCCATGAGATATACCGCAAGCAGAGCATTTTCAAGTTTGCTGCCAAAACCCCAGTATGGAGCATCTATCGTCACCAATTTGTATGCCGTCATAACTGGATTACACTGGTCCTGCATGCAGTGAGGAAGACCCAAGTCAATGAACCTCAAATAATTAACTTAAAAAGACCTGCCGCCAGTCATTCTGCAAGCGTATGAAAAATCAGGTGTCCATGATGCATCCAGGCAGCCCACAAATGTCACAGATTTTATCATATGTCAGTGTATTACTCGATCATTTCAAATAGATTTTTTCATATTCTACAACTGTATTACGTACTTTCTGCCACATATCTACATGAAAAACAAGCCCTTCAGACAATGTTGTCTGTTGGAGTTGAATCTCAAATTAGATTTTTTTCAAGTGAATCAGATCCTAAGTGGAAAATAGACCAAAAATTCTATTTTACAGATTTTGACTTTGACCAAAAGTTTGAACAAGCAGCAGCTTAAGTGCAAGATGAGGAGAAATAACAGCTGTCAATGATACATAGGTTATAGAAATGTCACACCAGAACCATTCTTCACTATAGTTCTCTCCATCTAGAGAGAAATATATAGACATAAGGTACAAATTGAAGTTAATAAATAAAAAGATATAAGTTTCAAGGGAAATCTAGAAGCTTCAATGAACCAAACGGACGACCTTAAGAAAATATAACAAAGATTTTCATACTGCGTTAGTTCATAGATTTAGCGAAAGAAAAAGAAAGGACTAGGATATGCACAAAAAAAATGATTTTTTTATATCTAATTCCTTCTCCATATAAAGTTCAATTCAGAGGTTTATTAATATAAAATATTACAATGCAAAACGCAAATGAATGAAAAACTTCTAAAATTCTATTTAAGTTCCAGTTATCTTTTCATTTCTTTCCGTAAGTTCTAATTTATTCCCGAAGTTTAACATAGCTCTCATTTGGTAATACCTGTGAGATACCCTTGACTACAGAACTTCCCAGTTATAAAAATCCATCTTCTTTATGCGCTCATTTAAACACTACTGAATTTTTATTTTTGAAAAAAAGTGCTAACTGGATAATAACATTATATTTCCAATGGTTCCTTCACCATTTCAAAACAAAGTTATATCTACTCCATTCGCTATGCAAGGATCACTTTCTGAACTTTTTTTTAGAGATTCTTAATGACTAAGTGTTAGACAAAATAAAATGATGTATTGTTCTCATGTCTGAATGTTTCACCTAATGAAAATAATGAAAATCTTTAAAAGCCTAATTGCCCCTGTTGTAAGGGAAGTTATATATATGAAGTTATGAGTATAAAAAGTTAAGCATTCCAACGCCCCCTCCTTCTGGTACTTCACAGAACATATTTGGATCAACAAGCCTCAGTTCATTTAATATTGAGGAGATGCGAATTGCTTGCTAGATCAAGTGCTAACGCAAATTTTGGCTTCATAACTTCTAATTAACATAGCTAAGGGTGCCTTCAAAGTTCATTTTTCTAGATAATTAGTTACTTCAAGTTGGTGATCACATATTTTCTTCTCAGATAAACAAATGAACAAGTCTACTGAGAGATTTGTCCAATTAAACTAAATCATATAAACAAGTGATTCAAGTGTTAATACGATGAACAACACGACAAGAATTAAGTTCAGATTTAACTGTTGAAATACAAACATTGAAAAACCATGTTTCTTTTATTCTTGAAAATAATGCAAATGAAAAATAGAAGAATTAACTTTAGTATCGCTGCATATTCATGCCTCATCTTGGCATCACTTAAACTATTTATTTTACTAATGACGAAAAATTACTAAGGAGACTAAAGAAATTTTTATTGCAGTACATTTAAAATGATTAAAACATAAAAACTTTAGAAATTACAAAGACCATTAACTAATTAAAAAGGAAAAAATCTTTAGTGTTGCATCAGATCTTGAAACAGCATATGCAAGTTATGAATAAAGGCTTGGGGTATATATATGAAACAGATAATGATTCATCTAAAACCATGAACTTGCCTCAATTTCACAATAGTGCAGTGCCTATTTCAAACTAGATGCTTAAAGCATATTTTGCATCATTGTTCTTCTCCCTCAATGTCAAATAACTAAAAGTTTTACCTGAATGAAAAGTTGAAGGTTTCACCTGAATAAAAAAGTTGTCTTGTGGTTCAGAATATTGACATGTATTTATGTTTTGCTATTTCAAAAGCATGATATGCAGATTCTCACCCAATATTGTTATTTTCACTCATTTTTCTCCTAAACTCAAATCAAAATAACTTCCTTCAGTTTTAAAGACTGAAGAAAGAAAAAAAAACACAGCAGGGCTTAAGGTGGTTTTATGCTGATAGCCCATCATATTACACTTCAGTCCATCAACATTGGAAGGTGGTCTCTGAAACTGATTAAGGCCATTTCGGGCACATTTGAATCTAAAAATAATTTTCTTCTGGTAAGCTGTTTTCTGAAATATCTGTGAAGAGGATATCATCAAAATTGATTATTTTTTCTCATTACTTCCATTTCACATGTTAGAAGAGGGAGGGTTAGACCAAAACTATATTAGTCTATTGTAGTTGCTTTAGATCTTCCAATTGATCTAGAAATGGATATGTATCCAAATCCAAATTAATTTGGAACGAGGCTTAGTTTGTTGTTGATATCTCATTTTTCTTATTTTTCTAAATATATTAACATTTCTAAATATATTAACATAACTTCCACCTTTTATTAACAAATACAAGTGAGAAAGCATATTTAGTTTTACAAATCAATAATAGAGAGAGCATGTAAGTGTAATGAAGGAGTTTTTTAAGGCTTGGCCAACAACTAACAGAAATCATGTCCACTTCCAACCCATAACGGAATGGAGCAAATTTATTGTGAACCACCAACGGAAAAGGTAATTACATTCTAATTTCAATCATTTCCTGATTCTGGAACACGTAGCACAATCTCGTTCGGAAGTAAACTTAGAAATGTAACAAGAGAATTCCTACGAGTCTGGCATAGCACGTTTACTTAATACGAAGACAATATCTTACATTACAGATCTATTCTGATGTTTATGGTAACTAGAGTTCATTTTTATAAATTACAAGGAGATACCAACCTGCCATCCCTCTAAAAGTGGACCACGGCCAGTCATCTCTGACTGGAATTGAGAAAAATCAGTACCACTCCTCCCAACTATATAACTCCAGTAGTCATTTGCATCTGAAGCTATATCTATCATTTCCACCTGTCTGACCGACAGTTCTTCTTTGTTTAGGCCATGCACCTAGATTGTTGATTGTTCAGTTAATAATCTCAAGAAAAAATTAGAAAGCGAAGAGGGGTCATTACATGAGTCCTTTATGCTATGAATAATCTAGGATTCCATATTAAACTAAAGTCATGTCAAAACTCACATTTTCAGAGTGTCCATTGTCAGCTTTATGAATAGTTTCAATTGTTAAAATAAACCTTGTGAAATATGGGCACTGAAAAACACAAAACATAGAGAGTTTCAATCAAAATTTTATAGAGTCGAAAAGCTTATTAAGAAAAATTGGTGAAAGTTTGCAATAGATTACCTTAATAACTGCTTGAAGTGGAGTCAGACATCCAGCAGAAAACATAGATATAGCCATAAAGTCAGGATGGAAGCAACTCAATTAAAAAAATCAATTTTCGGTTAATAATGTGAATGTGATAAACAAAGTGTTGACAAAAACAAACCTGATTTACATCTTGGGTACGCATTCCAGGCCTCCTCTTGCATCACAAGAGCATCAGTTGGTGCAAATTTAGTCAACCAAGTAGGGGCTTTGCTGGAAAGAGCATGGTGAATGAATCATTGAATGATGAACTCAAACTTTCAGAAAATTCTCAGAAGAAGTTTTGGGTCCAATTAATCAAAACCAGACTGGATAATATAGAACTAAATAGACTCGGGAGAGTGGTGTAGTAGTAGTCTAACTATATATATAGATTACTGAAAAAGGATGAAGAGGAAAATGTGCCAGAAAAATGAATATCATCAAAATAATGAAGTCAAAAACTTGTTATTGAAGTTAGAAAAAAACCTAAGGGACATAAATTTGGTGAGCATACTAAACTAGCAACTCGAATGTCATAAACATAAAAAAAAAATAGGCGGTCTCGTTTTCTTCTTTGCGAAATGGAAATGGACCTCTAATTTTCTCAAGTTCGCAATTGATGTTATGAAAATAAGTGATTTGTGTATTATAAACAATTAACTAAAATATATAAAT
Organism: Fraxinus baroniana; assembly: GCA_903798355.1. Lineage (NCBI taxonomy): Eukaryota > Viridiplantae > Streptophyta > Magnoliopsida > Lamiales > Oleaceae > Fraxinus > Fraxinus baroniana. Next base: position 2,218 of record CAIGRO010236043.1, on the reverse strand, counting down.
AGACTTAACAAAAATAATAAAAGATAAAGTTAGACAGGGCTGGCTTCAAAGAGTTGCGATAAGCTATCCTGATTCCTGAAGTCGTGTGGCCTTCCTTTCATGAAGGTATTGCCGACACTACACGGTTCCAAGATATAATCATTATAGCCTCAACTGATTCTCGTTCTATGGTACGAACACAAGGAGATAAAGAACAAACCTTTATCGAGTTGCCAAAACACTAGAAAATACAGGATAAATATATATAGAGAATGCTTTCAAGTTGTGTCCCAAAGAACAAAATGAACATCCTTTCAGAGTGGAAAAATTCAACCCCCATATTGATGTCATTCAAAATGATTTAAAATTTGAAATTAAAAAAGGGTTGAATTAAAAAGGGGAAAAAATAATAAATTGAATGTTTAAAACTTTTAACCAATAAACTGTTACAAAACGATGCATATATTTTCCCCATTGGCTTACTTCAAAACGCACTTCTATCCATCTGATCATTGCACATGAAAGATTGCAAATTATATTCAAGTTCACATAACATACTTTTCTCCAATTTACCTTTGTAACCGGTATATTTTTGATGTGTATTGCCCCTTTCCAAACTCATCGTCTTCGAAAGGTCTGTTCTCCAAAACCTCCACTCCTTCACTCCCTGTGGTGTTCTGCTGTTGCATTTTCATAACCATATACGTCTGAGCTACTTGATACTGCCATTCACAACAGAAATCACTTAAAAATCCTGAACAAAAATAGGTAATTGAACCACAAAATCATCTATATTTTTACCTCTTCCAATGACAAAGGCATAACAACTCGACTTTACACAGACACCAGTTGCAAAAGTATACTGGTCAAGGAAAACAATACGTCCCCAAAGAAAATCCCAACAAAAAATAAAACTGTGATGTTTGGAGATACTTTACAGTCCTTCTCAGTTGTTATTATCAGTATCCAAAAATCATAATAGTCGTGTTAAACCAAAAAAATAAAAATCAAGGTCCTGAATTGGAGTCAATAAATCATACATAAATGATACAAAAATTTACAAAAAAACTATTAAGAGAAAGAAAACCTTCAGTGATATTATATTTGCTGAATTATTATAGTAATGCATACTGGGCATGATCATAAAAATGACATGACAGTCGCCAATTGGCGTTTTAACAAAGATAAGGATACAATTCGCCGATCTGAACCATTATTTCTCGTATTGATTATGGGACCGAGTAATATGAGCAGGAACTCCAATAAATTTTGCAAAAGCAGAAACCAGATAGATATTTGCCTTTTGAGGATAACTAATAAGAAAAAAAAAAGCGAGGAGTCTTTCAAAATTTCTGATTATAGGTTGCTACTTGACAAATTCAGCGAAGCCCGGCGCATATATTTTATATTGATTTAGAGAGGAAATGGTGACAGGTGAAAGGAGAAAAATGAAGAACGTGTCTTCTGCGTTTGTTGCGTGGTTCCTTGGGAAGTCCAAAATGGAAGGTTTTGTATTGACCTTTGACGTCAAACAAAATATGGCCATAGTCATACGCGGACGGCACCTCTTATTTTTCTATCCACTTGGTTTTATTTTCTCCTTTTGTGGGGGTAATTTAGCACAATTAATCCCCAACTTTTTTGAGACCCTGATTAAAATCCATGCATGGTATGCACATATTTTACCAAGTAATTATAGTATTTATGATATAGAATAATAGTTTGTGTTGAAATTTTGAAGAGTAAACATTTGTTTGGTACACATTAAAATTNCCCGTGTTTGTTATAGATTAAATTAGATTAAAATTTCAAGTCAAAGTCCACAAATAATTTTAATAGCACATTTTATGGAACCCACAATTTTTCAACCACAAATTTCATCAATGTTTATCAAAATTTAGCCCCTGTTTGGTACACATTGTTTTTTCATTCTCATTTTTCTACTCATTTTCAACCACACATTTTTCAATAAAATAATATTTTTCATCACATCAATAATTTTTCATTCCTTTTCAACCACACATTCTACATCAATCTATTATTCCAAAATACATTCTTCCAAATTAACGTGACTCAAATACACCATAAGTATAAAATTCAAGTAATTGTAGTGTTTATAATTTTCAGCAATATATATTTATTTATTTTTTAAATTTTGAAGAATATTCATTATTTTATTTATTTATTACTTTATAATATTTAAAAAAATATTATAAACTAGAAAATGCATAATTACGTA
>CAIGRO010236038.1:0-10669 GCA_903798355.1 Fraxinus baroniana | reverse complement strand
AATTACAAGAAAAATAATAGAAAAATATCATCCAAATCATAAAATAATTCAAAAAATGTTGATATTCAATTCCAATGTTGAATTCTTCAAAATCTTGATATAATTGACCTTCAAATCCTTACTATGACTTGATATTCTCTCTCTCAAAAGTGATGAATTGACCCCTTGTTCTTGATGAATTTGATGATATTATTGTTGTTAATGTATAACCCTTGTTTTACATTTATAAAAATCAAAAAATAGGTTAAAATCGTTCAATTTGGGTTCCAAAAGAGTTTGAATCGCGAAAGAAAACTACCGATTCATATGCAAAAATAGCCCACGCGCGCGCACATGCATAACCACCGATTGTGCGTCATTGACCCAAATGTCTCGGGTCAAAATCTTGGTGTCTGCACATGCACTAGAATTGGACCGTTTTGCGAACTATTGTCTTTGAACAACTTTCGGTATTTTAGTTATAACTTTCTCTTTTGATATCCAATTGAGGTAATTCAAAATGCGTTGAAAAGTTAACTTAAAGAACTAAAATCCTCATAGAAACAATTTTTTTTTCCAATTCGAACGTTATCTATCCGAAAAAAGGTCTCGAGTTGATGCTAAAAAGTTGAAGTGTAACTTTTTCGGCTGAAATTTGATTTGTGAAAATATTTCAATTATATTTCACTCCGTTAATATCCAATTGCATCCAGTTGATTCTGTATGATCTTCAATCATCGTTTTGTGGTCCGAATCAACTGTTGAACGTTTAGACTTTGGTCTCCAAATTTTGAATTTCCTTCGTTTTTGCCATTTATCGTTCATTTCTTTCAATTCCAACAATTTGCTTTGAGTTCAAATATAACAAACATAATTAATATAATTAATATAAAATTAAGCTATAATTCAACAAAATCACTAACGAATACTCCAATTTAACTATCTAGATAAGTGTGTAATCATCTCCAATTTGTACGTATAATTACTCTTATCATTTTGATAATCTCCGTATTGTAATAGCATTACTTGACCAAAATCGTATTGTGCTTTTATGTTGGTCTCCAGGTTCTATGACATGCCAGCCCAAGTGGAGGACCGGATGTTATACCCATTTAATGTCTTCCACGGTCTTCTAGGCCAAGGGAGATTTTACAGTCCAGCAGACTGCCTCTATTTATCCTCAAAAGTCAAGTAACTAATCTGCCAAAGCCCAAATTCCAAAGTCCAGTAACTAATCATGTCGAAGAATTTAGCTAGAGTCCATAATATCCTAAGCTTGTCTTTTCTTGCCCTCAAAAATCTCTAGGACCTGTTAACTGATTTTAAGGAACTAATAAGGTATTTTCCTACCCAATAATACTTTCTATTAAATACATGAGGGTAAGTTCAGATACCATGCTTCGTCAAATGTGTTTGGTGTTAAGATTTGAAATTTCATTTTAAAAGATCAACCTTATTAAGAGGAGTAACACAAACTCTTATAATTTGGTCTATATTTTTCATTTTTATTTGATATGAGATTTTATCTCTTATATGTCCCCGTATGATGGTGTCTCGTTTGAGCAGATCGATGGTGGCTCGTTTAAGCTGACCAATCTTGAAATTCATGTGCTCAATTTTTTTGAGTCTTAAATGAGCTCTGATACCATGTTAAAATTTGTGGTTTCATCTTAAAATGTCGACCTTATTAAGGGAGTAGCTCAAACTCTTATAAATTGATTTATATTTTTCATCTTTATTTGATGTGAGATTTTTATCACTTAACATTCGACTAATAATTGTTCGTCTCTTGTTGGACGAAGACTGATGGATGATAAGGATGGCTAAAGGCTAAGACAGATGGATTGCGACCTTTGCGACGTGGTAGTGAACTTCACAAGTAAGAAATGTCACACGTGATAATCTATTCATAATAACGATATATGTATCTCGTCATTACATACGACCACGGATGATTTAAGATTCAGTCATATATAATTTGTATATCACAATCACAACTCATTGTGATTAACAAATCACCCTAACTTGAATCTACGGATTCTATAATTTAATTTATTAGATATTAATTTAATTAAATAATAGATATTGCCATAAATATGAATCGGTTATATAGATTAAAAGTGTTTATGTCCAAAATTGATTGGATCTAGTGCATAACACTTATAAACTTATACTTACACTAAATCTAATCATTTATGTATCTTATACCATAAAAGTCTACATGACAATCATGTTTATGCTGCGACAACTCTTTGTCAGTGGATCTGCAATTTAATAACTTTTGGAAATTTGTTCTTTCTTTGCCTCATTTCATTGTATTATTCTTCCAATAAGATAATATCGCCTTAACATGTGTTTGGATCATTGATGAGACCTTGGTTCATTCGCTTGCGCGATGACTCCATTGTTATAAAACTTCTATTATTGAATCAACGATTATTTCTGACTTGGAAATTTTTCAATACACCGCTTAAGAGTAAATCAATATCCTAATTGAGATATGCTATCATTCTAGTTTGATTAAAAGTTAGCATCAGGGTATCCATTAACTCTAAGTTCATTTTCTCCAAATAAAATATTCTCAAAATTTTATTTATATAGATTGAAATGAGTTAAAACAATATTTTAGATATATCTCTATAGATCAACTTGCTTCTCTCATATATATATATAATGGAAAATTTATTTGACAACCATTATTTCAACAATTGAAATATTAGGACGTCTTTTTCTATAATATGTCTCATACATATAATATTAGAAATGCGATCAGTGTGCAAAATTTCCTAGTGCTCTTTTACTATATGTACGGTTCGCTGTCACATCGGTTCTCAAATGGAACCGTCGTGGAACTCAGGGTGTAAAATCTTAGTAGTTTTATAAGGACAACCGACGTAGTAATTCTGTAATTGGTTGCTTTCCAACTTGAGTACTATATCCTCTTTTCCTGCAATTTTTGAATTTTATTCTTCGATGGACATTCAAATATGAAAATGGAGACTGAATTGAATGAATATATATTATCCTCGTATACAAGATATCAGGAAAATTACCGTATTTCTTCATCGTGAAAATCTTGTTACAAAAAATCATTTTCCTTATACTGAATCATGTACTAGTTATTAATTAAATTGGACTATATTTAATAATGTTTAAAATAATTAATATATTTTCGATTATTCTGCACATTGTTACATGTCTCGCGTATATTAAGTTGGGAATGATAATTCATAGATTGAGCAGTGGCATTTGGGCGATTTACACCATCAAATAATTGTAAAGGTAATATTGGTGACATGGGTCTAAGTCATTTTATTTGAGCTTGCTCCCCATTTCACAAGTCGATTAGAAGAGAAACGCATTGTGTCGAGTTTAACTCTTCATATATGCTACCTCCTCCATTAGTCGACTTACACTAATTGTTTTTAATTATTCTTAAGAAAGTAAACAAACTCGAAAAAGGACAAGCTAGCGACAAGTGTGAATCTGGTTAGATATCTAAATGAGTCGAGTCAAGACCTGTCAAAGAGGGTCCATCGTTACACATACTTGATGAGTGTTTTCCATTATTGCACATGCTTGGTTTTCTCATTTTTAGGATTAGTATTATCATAACAGAAAAGAATAAGTCCTTATTTGATTTTGATTTTTTTTAGAATTATTTTTTCTCAAATTCATTTTCAATCACACATTCTTTTTCTAATATATTTTTCTATGTGAATTCATAATTTTTTCTTACTTTTTAATCAACGTTCTTCAAAATAATCATTTTATACAAAATTACTTTTCAAAAAATCAATTTCTTCTACACACATAGAAACACACAAAGTGGGGGAGAGGTAAGAAACAGATCATGTGCATATAATTATTGAAGGCCAATCAAGATCATATCATACATGTCATTCATCATGTGATTTTTAGCTTTTTCTCCTCAGCGTTGAGACCCCATACAATTGTTATGACCCACATAATAATAATAATAATAATAATAATAATAATAATAATAATAATTTATGTTATGTTATTTTAATTTCAATAAATTGTAAAGTTGATTATTTTCTGAGTTTTCTTCACTCTACTTGATTTATTTATACATTACAATATGAAACGCTTCCAAAGGTTATATTTTTCACTCTGTCAAATACTAAAAGTTATTAAATGGTTATATTTTTTATTAGTTAAAGTTAAATATTAATTTTAATCGCATATTCACAATTACTAATTTTTATTAATCACACATTTCATGGCTTTTAACATTATTCCTTCTAAAACGTTACTAATAATTTTATCCGAACACTGAGTTTGAAATAAAAATTCAAATAACTCTTAAAGAATTACAAAACTCGAGTTTTTACATATTGAAGGCTATGTGCAGTCAACACACCATTGGTGTCTATTTATGCTCGCTTGAACGAGCATGTCCTCATTCACGAGAGATACTTGGGTAGGACTGCCGTCCTACACGGTCTGGTCATTTAATGAGGAGCTGCCACCTCTTCGGATGGCCAAGCCTCACCCAATGAGGTGAGGCCACTCGGGGCTTGGACTCATTGGGTGAGGCTACCATCCGATGAGGTGGCGGCTCCTCATTAAACGGTCGGACCACGTAGGGGGTACCCAAGTATTTCTCCCTCGTTTCAAGAGAGTGATAGGAAATATTACGTGGAAGCACACCAACTTCGACTTCCGAAGTTCCATAGTCTAAAGTCGCATGCCTCCATGATATGTATGTATCCTTTCAATAGTTTCAAAACATTATTTTGAAAATATTTTCTAGAGATAACACGGGGGACACTTTTTCAATTGATGGACAATATCAAAGACGTCACTTGTGTTTTCACACATCACACGAACCTCCCATCTAGGTTGAAATAAATATAATTTCCTATTTTGTCCTTAACTTTATACTCCATCCGTCTCATAAAAGTTGGATTGCTTCATTTTCACACGAATTAAGAAAATAATTAATATAGTTAAAAGTGTGGTTATATTCGCATCAAATTATTTTATAAATACACCACATTTTAATTACATTAAAAGACGTTAACCTTTATTCACTAAAAAGTTCAAATTATGAATATCAAGACCAACCTAAGTACCTAAGCAGCAACATTATTTATTTCCATTCACTACCACAAAACGTACTTTTTACGACGTGCAATGCAAGTCGTAAAAACCTCTTTATGGTGTGCGACCATAAAGCCATGCCTAAAAAGTGGTTTACTTTTTACGACGTGCAGAGTACGTAAAAAATGCACGCCGTAAATAATCAGCGTAAATAATCAAGTTAGATTTTTATGGCGTGCACAAATGCACGCCGCAAATAATCTAGTTTTAAGAAAAAAGGATATGCTTTAAATGCACGCCGTAAATTTACAGCATACATTTTTTGCACGTCGTAGAAAGTTTATTTTTACGACACGCGTTAATTGCACGCCGTAAATATATATCGTAAAAAGCTATTTTTGTTGTAGTAATTCATTCGAGTATCAACTGCTACCCCCGTGTATGTCTATAAAATGAGAGCTACAACTTCCATTTAGGTCTCAAACTAGGAAGGAAAACCCTTAAATTAAGAGAAAAATGGCCAAGTTATGTATAATCTTTCTTCTTGCTCTCGTTGTAGCCCATGCAACAGCAAGAGTTGTGCCTATTGACAAAGGTCTAAATGAGCAGAAGAACATCCCCACCTTCGGCGGCACTGGTGTTGGTCTGGGGGTTGGAGTAGGTACAGGTGTCGGTCTAGGCGTTGATGTTGGTGGACATGGTGGTCTTGGGGGCGTTGTTGGGACAGGTGGACTTGGTGGTGATGGTGAAGATGGTGGCTTGGGAACTCTAGGTGGCCTTGGAGGTGGCGGTGGCGTTGGTAGCGGCTTAGTTGGAGGTGCAGGCGGTGACGTCGGTGCCCTACCACTCCCTTGAAGTTCAGTTATTAGTAAAAATGTTGGCGTTTTATGGGTTCAAGGTTGTTGTATTTGTTACTTGTTGCTTTGCTTTACTTTTGTAGTGTGTTAAAATAGTGTCCAGCCTTGCTTTGTTTCATTTGAACGCATGCCATTTGGGGCTCCAAAATATATTTGATAATCTTCAAATTGAAACTTTATTATGTTTTTGGTATTAAGAACTATATATATATATGGATTTGATCTTCTAAACACGGTGTTTAGTTTATGCTAAGTACCGTGCTTAGGTGGCGAAAACTACTCACTAATGTAATGTGTCACTTAAGTATGGTGCTTAGCATAAAACTAAGCACGGTGTTTAGGAGATCATTATATTATATTATATTTATAATTTAGACAATTATAATTTTAGATAACATATGGACTAGTATAAAGAAATAACAAATAAAATAGGAAATGAAGAGTTAAATGAGGTTATGCTTTTGGAGAGTCAATATTATTCTAAGGTCGTGTGACTTCTCATTCGTACAAATATTTTCAGCACTAGAAGATAAAACCCTTAAAGTTGATAATCGATTCTCTTTCTATGTGAACAAACCTTCTTTTCATTTCACAAAATCCCAATATAAAATATGATGGGTATAAGGTACATATAAGTTCTAGTTGATTCCAGGTACATATGTTATCACCATATATCCTCATGTTTACTCACATCAGGGTTGGTCTTAAGATTTTGAGTGTCCTATGTAATATTTTAAAATTGTGCCCTTTTGGTCAATAGATTTATTGTAGAGTTTCTTCTTTTTCTCCATTGACTGTTCTTCGTGGATTAAAAGGTGAGAGAGGGGGGAAATGGCAAAAAAGAATCCCAGGTTCACTTTCACTCTTCACTTTAATCATTTGGATTTTGGACTGCTTATTAAAATTAGAAAAAGTAAAATAATTTATTTCCATAATATGCTAAATTAAAAAATGTCAATGTAATATAAATTTTTATTTACTCTTTTTTAATAAATATTGTGCCCTTTAACTTAATGTAATAATAAAAATCTAAAATTTTAAAATATAACATTATACATATAAACACATAAACCTATAAAAATAAATGTTTGGTACCCTACAATGTTGAGACCTTGTGCCTTTGCTCAACTCGCGCACTATCAAGGTCGCCTCTGACTCACATTACATGCGTCAGACACCATTATGGTGTCCATTATGTACACCAAGTATAATTCTACTATAAATATAATAATAAAAATACAAAACACACTCTAGAGTGAATTTACACTTTATGTACTGTAATTTAAGAAATTATTTGTTATTTCATCTGTTCAACTATTTATAATGATATATTTGTAAATTTTTAATGAAAGAGATTTTCTGGTAACCATTATGTAAAATGTAGAATATAAAATATAAATTTTAATACAGTTTGCAAAGTGAAATTATGTATCCTATTATATTGAAGTCTCACGTTATATTTGTATATTTGCACTCAAAATTACTTTTAAATTAACGTAAGGAATAATTATATCACATTAATTTGAAGGATTTAAAGCTTTTATAAACATTTGTTATAACCGTAATATTATTTATTGTCATTCATTCAACATAGTAACAGCTAAGTACCCCCCCCCCCACCCACCCCGGCCCCCGTCCCCGTGCACGTCTATAAAAGTAGAGCTACAACATCCATTAGTTAAATTAAGAGAATTTTTTTATAAAGATGGCAAAGTTATGCATAATGTTTCTTCTTGCTCTTCTTGTAGCTCAGGCAACAGCAAGAGTTCTGCCTGCTGACATGAGTCCGATTCTGAATGAGCAGAAGAACATCCCCACATTCGGTGGCATGGGGGGTATAGCTACCGGTCTTGGCTTTGGCCTTGGCATGGGTGGACTCGGCGGTCTTGGGGACATTATTGGGGCAGGTGGATTTGGTGGCCTTGGTGGCGGCTTAGGTGGAGGTGGAGGTGCAGGTGCAGGTGTAGGTGATGTCGGTGCCGGTGCCGGCCCCGGTAACGGTACTGAAACCGGTTCCAGTACCGGCCCGTACAATTAAAGTTCAGTTATTAGTTATTACTACAAATGTTGGCCTTCTATGGTGTAATCAATCTAGCCTGTTTTAACAGTGTCAAAACAGTGCTTTGTTTCATTTGTGGGCATGCTACCAAAATATATTCACAAGCTTCAACTTGAAATTCTCATATAGCACTTGAATAAAAGCTTCGTTCCATTTGTAGGCAGCCAAATGTTCACCATCTTTTTTATGGATACTGTACATTGCATTTTTTCTGAATATTAAAATATAAACCAGCCGAGTGGAATTGAAGATGAATCAATCCAAATATTGCCATGTAAGATTTCCATATTTCTGTGAATAGTGTCAAGATCATTGATAAGAAAAGCAAGCGTAAATTGAGAAACAAGTGAACCATGCAAACAACCCACGGCTCAGGCCTTACAGTCCGAACAGCCATTTCCTTCTTTCCCCCTCTCTAACCCATGTCCACCCCGACTCTTGATATTAATTTGAAGTGCATCACCTTCGTACGGCTCTCTCTTAAAGCAAACAATCCAGCTTCAGTACATATGGCCTTGATATCAGCTCCAGAAAACTCATCTTTCGTCATAAAAAATACTTCTAGGTTGACATCATCAGCCAGTGTCATCCTTGATGCGTGTATCTATGAATTAAACAGGATGTTTAACACAGTGAGGTAACAATCATCAGAAATGTTGAACTGAGATGCACTGATGGTATTTCACGTGTACAAATCATGTCATGCTTGTTAAACAATTCAAATAAAATAAAGAAAAAAAGGAAGGCTAAGGTTTCATTAATTATGCATAATGAAAACTGAATATAAAACCTAAATATAAAGAGATTATATATAGTCTAAAATAAAGAAAACTAAAAAGATTATTCTACCCTTAATAAACAATAAAATAAAGTAATGCTACATTTCTTAACATCTCCCCTCAAACTCACGATGCAGCAGCTACAAGTATCGAGAGTTTGCCAACTAGAAAACGAAAATGGAAAATCGAATGTGACTTGGTAAAGAAATCTACAAGCTGCAAAGAAGAAGAAACAAATGGCAAAGTAATTGTGTCATGCTTGAAATGATGACGAGTAAGGTGACAATCAATCTCAATGTGCTTTGTTCGTTTATGAAAAATCGAGTTGTGAGCAATCTGAATAGAACTCTGGTTGTCACAATTAAAAATCCTAGCTACGTCCCTGAATGCAAGGAGTTTTCTCTCCAGGCCTCCCACATCGAATAAAGATAAAAGTATAGACCAATTTATAAAGATTTGGATTACTCGCCTTAATAAGATTTACCTTTCAAGATGAAACTCCAATTCTTAACAATATACCATTAGAAATGGAACTTGCAATATAAGCCAATCAAATCCAACAATAAACTATGAATTTATAGCAATCAAACATTCGGCCATGACAAACATCAAACACAAGTAATGATTCGATGAGTATACCAAAGAGTATACGCATGATAATGGTACCAGACCAACACATAAGAGACGTGCATTTTTTTATTTTTATTTTTATTTTTTAAAAAAAAGAAAGACGCGAGACAGAGAGCATGTGAACATGACTCTTGCCAAGTTCCATAATTGTTGCAATGCTAAGAACGAATGGAGAATGCAATGTCAACCTAAGCCTAAGGGGATAACTGAGGAATGCCTCACCGCAGCTCCCACAAAACCAGAAGTTAGCCATATAAATCTAAGTTATTCCCATGTACCAGCCTCACATGCTTGCCTATGCCACAAAAAAAGTGGGTAAATATCACCTGGAACCATCTAGTGTTTTACTTATGCTAAAGCCTAATGAAAAATTACTAGAGCTGTGTCATTAGGTTGTTACTCCATGTTCAATTTTATGTCCAAGTAACACTGAGAAACATCCTTAAGAAATGTAAAATATCAATCTACTCATCATGTGAAGAGCACGTTTGGCTTTCTTAGTGTTAGCTTCGTCATGCTTAAAAGTTGTTCTCTTTTAAAAAACATAAAGTAGGAGCCGTAACATTTATTATGTGGGATCCACGATTTGTTTATTTTGAGCCAAAAAATTTGCGGTTTGCACACCTGAACATGTGAACAAAGCCAGTAACAACCCAAATCAAGAGTTTCCATGACTTCGCAAACCGACCATAAGTTCAATTCAACAAACCTTTTATAAAATTATCTACAAGCCCCAACTTTAATATATCTAATGTTTTACTTGAGCTACAACCTAGTAACAAACTGCGAGAGCTGTGTAATTACGTTGCTATTCCATGTTCAATTTTAATGTAAAATCAATCTATGCATCATGTGAAAAAAAAAAAAAACGCCACTAACAACCCAAATCAAGAGTTTCCATGACTTCCAAAGCCATCCATGAATTCTATTCAACAAACCTTTCATAAAATCACCCAGAAGCCCAAAACTTCACCATAAATAATTTTAACTGACTGACTCAGTAACCTAAAAATTAGACTGGAAAAATATGCAAAATCCATTTGCAACGCTGCCGACGGGGATCGACCTGCTCGGTCAGGTTGCGGGGATAGCGCCCCTCGTGGGGGCTAGGGGGCAATGTCCCGAAAAGCATTTTGATTTTTATGTATGTATGGAATTGAATATTTTCTAATATTTTTGAATTAAATTATTAATAAATAAAATTTCATTTATAGTTGGTGTAAAATGTAAATAAATAGAATTTCTGGTAAAAAAAAAAAGGCACGAGTGCGAAGACACGGAAGAAATTTTGATTTTAT
>CAIGRO010236013.1:0-10425 GCA_903798355.1 Fraxinus baroniana | reverse complement strand
TCGTCCACGTCCATTTTTTTATTTTATTTATTTTGTTTTTCACGAGCCACGAGCTCGTGGGCTCGTGTTGGACGAGCCCACGAGCCGGCTAGTCTACAGTGACGAGCCTAGCCCGCTCGGCTCGTCACGCGAGCCACCCCGCTCGGCTAGGGCCCTAGCTCGTTTTTTTACGAGTCCGAGTGACTCGTGGGCGTGAACAGTACGAGTCGAGCGGACGAGCCGACGAACAGCTCGACTCATTTGCCACCTCTAACATTACCTAAAACATCTAATTCTCTTTATTAGTAATACTTTAGCATATGATGGTAAAATTTGGTGTTCGGACCTACCCTACATTGTCTTGACTCGAAATAGGACGGGGACAAAAACGGGGATCATGGTCCCAGTCCCAAATTTTCCGAATCCGTTTCCAATTATTTTATTTAATTTGTTATGATTTTCAATTTTAAAAATATATAATAATGTTAAAAAATAATTAATTAAGTAATTAAGTAAATGAGATGATAAATGAATTTTTTATTCCCCACCTCACTATTGCCCTAGTTCCTGTAAATTTTAGACAGGGTGGAGATGACAATGATTGCCCTCGATCTCGACTCACCTTATTGCCATTTCTACTTTAGTGCCTCTTAAAATGTAACCAATTTTAGCAAGTTCTTAACAGGAAAATGCTCGAAATTAACGAATTGAGTGGTGATGCAACTTTCTGAAAGAAAATATGGTTTTGTTGTTTGTTCCTTTCATTTCTCGCGGCTTCCGATGCTAGTCAGAGAGGAAATTTGCTAAAATGCATAGAAATCAAACCTTTTGTGTTCTCTTTATATTGCAAAAACATTTCAACACGAGAAATATTATTTAGGACATGTTCGGTGTGGCTTAAAAGCCAATTAAAGTTGTGTCCGGGAGAAATTCTACCCAACCAAAATCAATTTTCCAATTAAATCAATCAGTCCCACTTGCTTAAACCATTCACGTGTGGTAGAGAATGTGAACAGAAAAAGACCATTTCATCCTCAATGTCTCAAGATTCTCTCACCTCAAATGGGCAAATTTGACAATTTTCCAGCTCCTCTACTGCAAAGCTGTCAAACCTTTTCAATAAAAAAATGCACAATGTTCCAATTTTTAATTTTGCAACGGTTGAAATTGCTATCAGACACGCCCTAAAATTGAAAATATAGTCGTTTTTGGGTCCCACTTGTTTAATAAAAGGCAACAATAAGAACTAATTTTTCAATTTTTTATCTATACCAAACACGCCCTTATTTACTCTTTTCTTTCAATGGGACCACTACTTGACCCGTATTGAGAAATCCCGCTTAGTCAACTTTTAATTATAAATAAAGTATAATTTAATGTAACCGTCACCATATCTGTCTGGGTGGTGTAGTTGGTTATCACGCTAGTCTCACACACTAGAGGTCCCCGGTTCGAACCCGGGCTCAGACATTTTTATTTATATGTTTTTATATTTATATTCAAAGGGCTTCCAATTTGTTACAATTAAATGCAACATACGATACGAACACATTTCAAACATAAATAATGGCGTGTTCGATAGAAATTAAAATTGAAAAATTAATCATTATTGTTGACTTTTATTAGAAGAATTGTATCCACTAACAGTTACATTTTCAATTTTAATTGAATTTTAAGCACGAACGAATACGACTCAACTTATAATCATGCTTGTAATTGGTCCTTAAACCTTTAAAATTCCAATATTTAATCATAACGTTTTTACTGTATTAAATAAGGGCGTGTTCGATAGAGATTAAAATCGAATTAAAATTAAAAAATTAATGGTTATTATTGACTTTTATTAGACGAGTTGTATCCAATAACTGCTATATTTTCAATTTTAATTGAATTTTAAGCACGAACGAACACGACTCAACTTATAATCATGCTTGTAATTGGTCCTTAACATTTAAAATTCCAATATTTAATCATAACGCTTTCTGTATTATCCTTCGAAATCGATTGCGTGAGTCTAAACGAACGTTTTAGATCATTGAAACCATAAACGTTAATTGTCCAACTAGGACCCTGGGAGCAATTGGCAAAAATATATCCATTATACTCTGTTTGGTCCTTAAAATTTGGCATGAATTGACTTCCTTTCTCTAATTTATGCAAGGGTTTATTACTTTAATACCCTTTCTATAAAAATTCCACCTGCACTCTACACTGTAGTACAAAGGGTATTTTTGATAATATCTTACATGTAGCCTCAATCAATTATGACAGTTGTCTATAATGTATAACGGTTAATTTTCTAATAAAAAATTGGTAAAAAGAAAATGTTGATTTTAATAGAACGTGGTTTTTTTGAATATTCATTTTTAAATTTTTTGATTATATACATTTTGGTTGACCGTGTTGTTTATGAAAGAGCTATGTATAAATTTTTGTGGACAATTAATTTTCGTTGTCGTCAAGCCACATAAACGTAAAACGAGGTAAACCTATTTTTTCTTTTAGATTCATAACATATAAAGCATTTTTGGTTAATGTAATGTTTACTTATAAGTAAAAAGTAATTTTAAAAATAAATAAATTTCATTTTTAATACACCATATAAATACATAATAAGCAAGTTACTTTTAAAAAAATAATAAATTATCTCATATTTAAAAATAAAAATTGCTTAAAAATAAATTTTATTTTTTAAGCGTAGCCAAACATGGCACCGCGCAAACTTTCCCGATACCTCCCTCTTTCTTGGTGTCATCTAAACCTCAGACCATCTTCAACAAACCAAGACTGTAGATACATAATACATTTATTTATATATCTATCTAGTTCTACACAGAGTCAGCGGGGAATTAAGGGTTTTAACCCCTTTTTTTACATGGGCGAATCATTCAATTGAATCAAAATCATTATCTTCACCCTTTTAGTGTTCGATTTTTTTGAAGTGAGAGTTAAGATTATTGTGGAATAAAATGAGTGGTGATCTCTCTGATTCTTCACCACTAATGAATCCTCCGATTAACGAACCCTTGGAGATCGACCTCGAAGCGGGGCCTGGGGAGCAAATCCAATGCCGAATTTGCCTTGAAACTGACGGTATGATTTTTTTTTTTACTGTCAATTTCACTCTTTTTTCGATCTGTGATGAATTTTGCGTTTTGGGGTATGCTGATTGTAATTTTGAGATTGTTTTACTGCGAATTATGTGTGAAACTGTTGTGTTTTGTTTCGTTGTTGCTGAAAATGTTATGTAAATTTCGAATTCGGGTGCTTTTATTGACGTTGGAGATTAATTTAGTGAAAACAATTATGAAAATAATTTAATGTACTCCAATTTTAGAAAATTTTTACACCTTTAGGTTTTTTCATTTCAGGGTTTTCATTGTTAACTCAATTTCATTACACTTCCTTTGCAACCCAACAATAATTTTTGTGTATAAGAAATAACATTTTATGTGAAATGAATGAAGTTCTTGATTTTCTCTTTTATAGTGTGAACACACTCGTTGTTCATATTTTGGACCGCTTTGCCTGACTTTTGTCCATTTCTGGCGTTATGGGTGCTTCTTCCTCTCATTATCTCCATAAATGGTGCTTGCTGCTATCGTTGTTTACACAAATGGTATGCAGTCCAGCTTTATTGTGGGCTTCTGGTGTTTTGACAAGTTTATGACTTTTGATACTCTATGCTGATACATTTGGGTTTATGCTGTAAACTATATCAATGTTACTTTTGTTTCTGATGACAATAAATATTAGTCATATGTTGAGCTTTAGATGATTTTATTTTCTTGACTTTAATTTGATCACATTTATTTTTATGACATTGTGTTCCAACGTTCTTGGAGATTATGGTGTAAACTGTAATGGGTTCTATTTGTGTGTTGATTATGGTAGTGTAATGGATTCTATTTATGTATTTATTATGGCATAACTTTCACTGTGTATTGAGCCTATATTTTGACTAATGACAATTTATAGTCTAAGGGAGTATCACTTCATGTAAACATAATGTTCAGATTTGTAACTTATGTTCTTTATCAGGTAGGGATTTTATTTCACCCTGCAAGTGCAAAGGGACGTCAAAGTATGTTCATCGAGAATNTTCTATTTATGTATTTATTATGGCATAACTTTCACTGTGTATTGAGCCTATATTTTGACTAATGACAATTTATAGTCTAAGGGAGTATCACTTCATGTAAACATAATGTTCAGATTTGTAACTTATGTTCTTTATCAGGTAGGGATTTTATTTCACCCTGCAAGTGCAAAGGGACGTCAAAGTATGTTCATCGAGAATGTCTGGATCATTGGCGTGCTGTGAAGGTATGTTCTATTAGTTGCCGAAAATTTATTCTTCACAAGTATGCCCTTTCAATTTTAGCTTCTAATGATATCCAGTTTGCTTAATTACTTTAAATATTGCAGCTACTGATTTGCTAATTGATTTTGCTTAATCCACTACTCTATTTTCCTTATTTCATTACATAGAATTGTGGTTTGACTTGACATTGATTGTTGGTTTAGCATCTTTAAACATGAAAAACTGGTATCGAACCCCCAATTGCAGCTATGGGGCATGTGCCTTGTTCTTTCTTTCATTAGACAATTTTAAGAAAAATGCTGAGAATGATGAGCATCATTTCTAGTGTCACTTATTAGCAAAAAGAGGACATCCTTCAAAAAGGCAGTTCTCATTATTATTTGAGTACAAGCTTCTTCAAGTTTGGATAAAAGATGTGTATTCTGTTATAAGCATGTTATAGATCAAAGCTAATAATGCAATATCATTTACTCAAGTATCACACAAAGTAAGTTATTTATGTATCTATTTTAAGTTTGCTTAATGTTTTATCTTTGTTTTTCTTATCTTCAGGAAGGGTTTGCATTTGCTCATTGCACAACTTGCAAGGCTCCTTATCATTTGAGAGTCCATGTTGTTGCTGATAGGAAATGGCGAACTTTGAAGTTTCGATTTTTTGTGACTCGAGATATTTTATTTATCTTTCTCGCTGTTCAGTTGGTAGGTCATTACCACTTTCTTTTCTTTTCTGTTTGCTTTTCTATTTCTCTTATTCATTTCTTACTGTTTTTTTATATATTATGCCAGGACTTACTAGAGATGATGTGTGAAAAAGTTGTTTCGATAGTGTTATTCTGATTTCCCTGGCACGTCCTCCTTGTTACAGGTTATTGCTTTGTTGGCATATTTGGTGTATCTCATTGATTGCTACCAGAAATTTTGGCTTCGACAGACCTGGGGTTTCGATAGCGGGCTAAGTTTCTACTACATATGTGGTAAAACGTCTTCAGATCGAATTCTTCTTATCTTATGCTTTATATTTGTTCATCTTATCGTTTAGTGAGCATCGATGGTGGTTATTTTTCTAAACTGTCAGTCTTTGGATTTAGTTATGATTCTCTAAGGTTCCTGATTTGTATGGTGAAATTGCATCATATTAGGGATGACCTACTTGAGCACTTGCCACAGTTAGATAGCAATGATATTTCAGACTATCACCATGATGTAATTGGATTTTGAGAAACTTGAAGGCATTCCAGAAACTGCTTGTCTTGCCCATGAGAAGAGCTCTTATTGTGCAATCAGTGAACAGTGGTCCTTGCTTGCTACTTCAATATCCATAAAAGATTAATTGTTAATCCAAAGAAACTCAGAACTGTTTTTTTGTAATTTGTGTCCAAGAAATTTGTAAACTATGTGAGCTAATTATCATAATTTGAGATCTTGGGGGTGGACAAATGTTGGGTGTTGTTCTTTTGTCTCCTTCTCTCCCCTGTCCCAACCATGAGAGAATTTGTCCGTTCCTGCTTGGTTTCTACTTCCTCCTCCCTATCCCTTCTCATTTTTTTTTTGGTCGGTAATATCCCTTCTCATGTTTGCTTCTGTGTCTAGTTTTATGTGGTCATTTTTCTTCTCATCTCATTCCCTTCTGTCTAAGCCTCATTTCTCTTCATGTGCACAGTTGTGGATAATTTTTAAGAAATTATATGACACCTGGAAATATATCTACTTATCAAGTGAACATTCATGTATCTTAAATATTGATTCATGAATTTAGACATAAGATTACTAGCTACATTATGTTAATTCACTTGTTGGCACATATGAAAATGGACTGAATGAATTGGAATTAGACGAACGTTAAACAACTTAAGTGAAATCGGAAATCCTAAGAACCTAATCTCATAATCTTCTCAATCTTGTTAAAGTAGATTACCTTAGTTATTATAGTTTAAATTTAGTTTCAAAACATATATTGAACCGATAATTGGTTACCGTTTTAACATAAATTGAAGGTAGGTTAATTTGAAAATGGATAGTAGATAGTAGTCCACGTGGGACGATTCTTGGACTTGAAAATTCATTTTACTACTTGTTACGATCCGTACACTAGTAGAATCACACGAATATGTTTTTGACGCCGTTGTCAGGACTACTTTATTTGCTTTAGTTTTTATTAATTTATTCTAGCTTTGATTTAAACTATTGTCTGTATTGATTCATGAATTTAGACATAATGATGGTAATATTATATTGTTTTTTCTATCTGTGCAGGAGCACTGTTGTTTTTTGCATTACTGGGCTTATCTGGGTGTTTCATCACATGTTATGACAGAAGAGTGCGCAATGACTTGGCCCAGCCATGTCGAGAATTGTGTCTTTGTTGCTGTCACCCTGGGTATATCTTCACTATGGCTTATGATATTATGTGGATGAGAACTTTGGCATTAATTTTAGAGCTTTTAACTTATTTTTAGTGTTTGGATATTTCTTTGCTGGCCATTCTGTCTTTTCTTTGGAAAGTCTAGAAAAGTTTGCATGCCTTTTTTTCTCTTTCATTTATCATCAATACAATTTCTCTCTCATTTTTCAAGGATGACATTTTTTGAGTATTGTTTTGAGCTAAATCTTATAACATGTGGAAAACCCACTCTGTGCATAGCCTGATATTTGTAAATGCTTTTCCGAGGATGGCATTTTTCTTGTTGATCCAAGCTGTGTTCAAGTCTGTCACCAGTGTTTTGAAGCATTTATCAACTGAAATTACCACGTGGAGTTAATAGTTAACCTTTTTCTCGATTCTTGAAATATATGAT
Organism: Fraxinus baroniana; assembly: GCA_903798355.1. NCBI lineage: Eukaryota > Viridiplantae > Streptophyta > Magnoliopsida > Lamiales > Oleaceae > Fraxinus > Fraxinus baroniana. The sequence continues at coordinate 3,327 of CAIGRO010236013.1, read as the reverse complement.
GGTTTAATTTGATCAAATGGATCTCTCTTCCAAATATAAATATTTTTGCTTGTGTCATTCATGCAGAATGTGTGCTGATTGCCATCTGCCTGGCACTCTTTGTATGTGGACCGACTGTACCACGTGCTTTGAAGGTTGTGCTAGTGCAGCTGGTGAATGTGGTTGCCTGGGAGGTGCTGGCGAAGCTGGGTTGCCGCTATTATTTATAATGGCTTTAATTGTGTTGGGACTATTTACTGTAATCGGTATATTCTACAGTGTGCTTGTGGCAACCATGGTTGGACAGAGGATTTGGCAGCGACACTACCACATATTAGCAAAACGAATGCTTACAAAAGTGAGTCAGAATTACATTTTTATTTTTGTGTCCTGAATTTTTTGTCTTATTATGACTAGTCTTTCAATCTGCTATTTGTGCGAATATATATAACGTTTAAGCTCCCTTCTATTTGTCAACTCATTTTATCCGAGTGTATGATTAGAAATCTCTTAGAACATGTTGGTATGCAATATTGGACAAGACTGAATAGAGGATGTTGGGTGCACGATATTAGACAAGACTAGACTGGACATGATAATACACAAGTTTTGAACTGATTTTCTTTAGTAATCAATCAAGGGGGTATGGTTCTTTTCAACTCCTCTTATTTAGGCTTCTATTCAATCTATTTGTGCATCGGGATGTTCAAAGGAGAAGCAAACTCATAAATTAAAGAAAGATGGAACCAGATACATTTTTTAAAGAACGTATTTTGTTCGTTAGTCATTGACTTTTTCTTTCTGTACTGCTTTCTGAGCCATTAAGGATGATATTTCTTTGAAAAACTTTGGGTTTCTAAGACATCATCCTCTACATGAAGTCAGGCTGCTTAATTACTGTATAAGACTTAGATCAAGCTAAGAAAAGCACTTTCAGGCTGGTTCGCTTAGCAAATCTCTAATTAGTCTTCTCTGGTGTCGGCCACAGTCCGAGTAGTCTTTTCTCATTTTCTATGTGCACCATATGTTTGTGCAATAATAGAAGGCCTCTAATTTATAGCTGTAAGGTTGCTGTGTTATGCTACAACAGATGCTGGCTGCTTCGTAATTTAAACTGAATTTATTCCCAATAAATTAATTTGGAATACTGGATCTCCTTGAAATCTGAAGCTGCTGACTCAAAGCTATGGTGATCAGCTGATCTCTTTTTTTGCACAAGTTCATTAATGAGAGCTTCAAGAAGCAGATTCTCTATCTCAGGAAGTTTTATCTAAATTCACGTGCATCTTACTGTGGAATTGTTAATGAAAGCAACTGTTTCTAGTTCTTATTGTTTCATGTCAGGATGAGGGGACAACAGCAGCAAATATTGTAGAAGTTTATCTAATTTCAAGTTAACATAAAGAATAAAACTTATTCTTAAATGTGTATAGTTGTACACATTTACTGAAGGATGACATTGGCTTTGTTAAGTTTACTTGTAACTTTCTCTATTCGAGTTCTGATTCGCTAATCTCAATCGGGAACTCACCTATCCATTTCGACAGGAATATGTTGTGGAGGATGTTGACGATGAGATGACTGGATCTGATTGGTCTCCTCCACCCCTTCCCCCAGAGCATGTTCAGCAGCTGAAAACACTCGGTCTTCTATAATATCGAAAATCTTAAAAAGGGAATGGAGGATATAGAGATGGACTGACTGCACCTGTATAGGCTGGTAAGCATAGACATCAAGTCAATGCTATTAATCTTCAGACAAATTTATATTGGCCAATTTGAAACATGCACCTGATGTTCGATCATGTTCATAGTGTACGAATGACAAAAAAGTAATTGTATTATCGATATAATTTCCTTTGTTATGCAGCATAAGAAGATTGATACAATTAATAATTCAATGACGTAGTAAGAATCATCTAATTATAGTTTTTCCACTACGTATAACTCGAATTCTCGATTTAAAATGCAGTATTCTCAGAATATCTTGGTGAGTTTTTGCAATTTGATTAGCTGTTGGTTCATCCATGCACTTGTCGACATATTTGCTAATGACATTAGAAGATCAAAATGTTAATATTTAGTCAATGAATCACTTTATTATGTTTATGGCGTTACTAAAATTAATTTCGGCGAGGCTCATTTGGTTAACCGTATTCTTGTGTGTATGTGAAAATCGAGTCGGGTTGGGACATTATCCACAGTATGCTACGTAAGAATCTTGTGAGCCAAATTAGTGTGACACTGTCCGTGACTATTAGTTTGGACTTACGGAGTTGATTTCGATGAAAAATGGGCGAACCAAATATTCACATTTTAAATTTAGGGACCATTTCCAAGGGCGCCTTCAAGTTCCATGAAAACTTTAGTTGATTCATTTCTCATACCTTACCATTCATATTGTTGGTGCAACTACAACATGCCCGCAAAAAAGTTTAAGTCAATAGCTTGTGGGCTAGTGGGTTCTTAGTCAATACCTCATTAAAAAATTAGAGCATTGTCTCTAGATATTGTGAAACAATTAGGATGGTTTAGTTGCTAAATAGTTTGTATAGATTTGTTGTTCATTTTGTTATTGTATTCACTTTTGTGAATTAGATCATACTCGAGCATGCATTTGCACCACCGTAGATGTTTTGCACGACTATCAAAGCCATGACATAGACATTATGCCCTATTTGATTGAAAATGTTACATAAGAGGAAAATGAATTCCACTTCGACCGTTTGATTGCAACGTGGAAATGGAAACCGAATTTTAAAGTACAATTACTTTAAACTGCATTTTCTTTGTTTTTATGGAAAATGAATTTTTATGAGTTTGGTGGGTTTTTATTTTCCAACTAACAAGGAATTGAAATTTGTTTTCACATTTGCCTATCAACCAGATTCTTAATGTCATGAATGAGACATATGCTCGAAACCAACTTTCTTGCACAACATTAGTTTTAAGTTATTCCACATCTCACCTCTTATTTTTCATTGCCATCACAATAGCAGAGGAAACCCGCAAAAAGCATTCGAACAAGATGGGAAGCTATCCCAGCTATAAACAGAATTGTCAATAATTTTTACGATTCTCATTCAAGAAGGTGTGCAACTTGAGTCGACGACTAATAGAACTATTCGATGGCCACAAGAGTCCCTTTTTGATGCAATACATACTCAAATTCAAATTAAAGGAGCTCGTTTTGTACCACATTTTGTAGGAGAGGTCCTGTTGGAAATTGTTGTTTAACTATTCAATAAAGAATGTGATGAAATGATGAAAAAAAAAGAAAAAACAAACATATGGAAATCTTGGAAAAACATATGTGAAAATATTCATTCCAAAAAAAAAAAAAAACAAA